>JAVQJL010041515.1:0-56448 GCA_036024295.1 Nannoperca obscura
ATCCTCTGCTGGGCTTTCTTGGTGAGAGAGCTGATGTTCAGCTCCCACTTGAGGTCCTGGCTGATGATGGTGCCCAGGAAGCGGAAGGACTCCACAGTGCTGACTGGAGAGTCACACAGGGAGATGGAGGCGGGTGGGGCTGCGTTCTTTCTGAAGTCCACAACCACCTCCACTGTCTTAAGAGCATTGAGCTCCAGGTTGTTCTGGCTGCACCAAGTCACCAGATGGTCATTCTCCCACCTGTGAGCGGACTCATCCCCACCAGAGATAAGTCCAATGAGGGTGGTGTCGTCCGCAAACTTCAGGAGCTTGACAGATTGATGACTGGAGGTCCAGCTGTTGGTGTACAGGGAGAAAAGAAGGGGGGAAAGGACGCAGCCTTGAGGGGAACCGATGCTGATAGTCTGAGAGTCAGAGACATGCACTCCCCGCTTCACATGCTGCTTCCTGTTCGACAGGAAGTCTGTGATCCACCTGCAGGTGGAGTCAGGCACGTTCAGCTGAAAGAGCTTATTCTGCAGCAGAGCCGGGATGATGATGTTCACAGCATCGTCCACAGACCGGTTGGCTCTGTAGGCGAACTGCAGTGGGTCCAGGAGAGGGTCGGTGATGGTTTTCAGGTGGGAGAGCACCAGGCGCTCAAATGACTTCATTACCACAGAGGTCAAGGCGACGGGTCTGTAGTCATTAAGTCCTGTGGTCCTTGGCTTTTTGGGAACGGGGATGATGGTGGAGGTTTTGGTCTTTATTGTGTGATCCTTTGGAGGGGGAAAAACCCCTAAGTTGAAAACCACTGGACTAAACTACCAGCTAATTGCTAACTTCTTTGTATATAAACAGTCATAGTTCACGCATCAGTATTAACAAATGTTATATAAAAACATTTATCAGTCACAAGGGCCAAGTGCTTCTACTTTTCATACACAAGTCCATTTTGCTGCTAATCCTTGTGTACCTTTACATTAGTATACTGTTGAATGCACTTTTACTTGTAGTATAGTGTTGTTGTGAGTTTTATTTTGGATCTTCTGTCTTTATACAGGCTGCAGTGTAGCAGTAAGTGTTGCTCAGTCGCTATCTCTTGTTTTTGACGGACTGTCTCTTCTCTGGGTTGCCAGGTTTGTCTTTGTCCTCCAGTTTCAATGGCCAGGTTGTGGTCACTCACTTTGGATTTAGTTAATGTCTTTTTCACTTTCTGCTTGTGGTCAGATAATCTGGTAGTGTTTATTCAATGCCATATAGCAAAGTTTACTTTTTACGTTTTTGTAGAACGCCCAAGTGGTTGATGTACTGTACTTTCTCTTTAGCTGTAATTTGATTGGTCCAGATTGTGTGAGCATTGTAGGCCTACTGCCCTTTCTCTCACTGTAGTCTACAACAGTCTCTCTCTCTCTCTGTGTCTTTCCTTCTCTCGCCCCCTCGTGCCTCAGTCTTTCCCCATCAGCCACCAGACGTCAATCACAAAACGACCTTTATTTGATTAATGATTCATTTCACGATCCTCCCCCGCTTCGCTCCACCCGGTCACTAAGGGTGAGCTCTCTTCAAAAGAGCACAGCCACTGCATCTCCATTTCAAATCACCGACTGTACTGGTGTGAGCGGCCTGCAGGTTTCTGCATCGCAAACATGGCCACAGTCAGATCAACAGACCTTTAAAGCCTTGTTTATAAAGAGCTACCTGACATTCTCAGTTTTCCCCGCAGTGGCTCTGTCCCATCAGCTGCAGTGGATGACAACTTATCAAACAATAGCTGTGGGGCCACTGCTATTTTCTGTCCATATCCCCATGTGTGTTGGCGTGTACACTTTATATGCCCAATTAGTGTGAAATTCATGTTAAACATAATTCTATGGTTTGATATCTCAACTTAACAAGCACGCTTAGATGAGATCACTCTGAGCAATAAATACAATTAGCACACAGAAACCCAGACAATTCATATTCCTAGTGTGAGCTGGTTATGAAAGCCTTCAAGCCATGCAGATTTTGGAGAGTGTGCATAAAGAAATGATTCAGCAATGGCCAAGTAAAATGCAGGCATGCATGCATGCAGTAACATGTAATATTCTGGGACTACTTAGTGCTTGTGCACTGGGTGAGCAAAATAATGTGAGCAATGACCTCCCAGCAGCTTCCTATCCTCCATTACCAGGAGCCTGAAGCAATAACAAGATTAGCATAAGCACTTTTAGTAAGTCACTGTGAATGAGATCCTTAAAGAGGCTTAAACTGTCCCCCCTCTTCACCAGCAGCTGATAGATAGTTGGGAGCTGACTGGCACATCTGCTTGGTTGCTGCACTGTACTCTTAGTGATCTCCAACACCGGCAAATCAATGAGGGATCCATCATTGGGGGACACTCAGCGCAGAGACAGAGAGCAAATCACTTCTATAAGCGATAGCAGCTATCAGGCAAATGGGCAGAAAATGGTTCCTAATGGTGCCTGGTATGTCTGGTGTAAGCTGCAGCCAGCCTCTATGTCGTCCATCACCCTGGAGCATATGTAACTGAAAGAGGGGAGGTGGCAGGAGAGGAGAGGAAAAGGAGGAAGCATCTGTTCATTCAGCGTGGGAACCCCTCAGGGGGGCAACGTGATAGGCTGGGGCCACGTCAAACTAAATCTGGTGTCTGTGCTGCGGGATGACGCCGTGTCACTTAGTAAGTCTGCGTGTCAGACAGGGAAAGTCATTCAGTGGGCACCCCCACTGTGTGACCTTCACTCAGCCGACTCCTCCACTTTCTAATGCAATTTCAAAAATGCTCGCTCATTTTCTCTCGCGGCTTTGTCACAATCCTGTTGGTAATTGAAGCGGAGTTGACTCAAAAGCTGAGATCATAAAAAATGAATGACTCCAGCCCTTCTCTAAACCCCTTGAACCGGCAAATCCAGGCGCCGGAGGCCACTGGTCAAGAGGGGAGTAAAGTAGTTTTAAGTTTGAGCAATTAACATCATAACAGGACACGTGGTAGCAATAGTTATCAGCTTTAATCACGAATGTTACTAGACAGTAACAGTTGGTGGTGAGTAAACAAGGAAGTCTTTAGTTTAGATTTGACCATTTCAATTATCTCCCCTCTTGCCCTGGCTGCTGTTTTCCCAGAAACAGTAATCACATTCACTATTAATGAGCCATGATGTTCATCCTGGACCCATTTACTCCTCTCAATAATGCATACTCTTTGGAATTGCCTGTGCATATTTTACACTATGTCACCTCCCCCTCTGCATGCACCCCTTCTATGGGGGATATCAGTGGTGTTTTGGATGGATTCGCTATCTGGCCCCAGGCTCTCTCTACGTGTACTCCCAGGGATAATGCTTGCCAAGGGAACAATGTCTCATGTGTGACTCTGACTAAGACCGCCTGCTGCACAGAGATAATGAAACACTGAGCTGCAGCACGGAGAGCAAAAGGTGCTAACACACTTGTTGAAGGATCTCGGTCCTCTTCGATTAAGCATTCGCATTACCCCTCTCTAACTGTGATTCTAATAGGCTCTTCAGTTTGTTGAAATAGGCCCAACGATCTCTTTAAATGAGACAATTGACCACAAATTGGACACATCAATGCCTCAATGGAATATTCCCCCCATCATGACTGTTATTAAAAGAAGGCCATCGGAGACCATGTTGGTTTAAGTGCTCCGTAAAGGGACTCGTCCAGTCATAAGCAACTGAAACACACACAAAGGGATAAAAGGCCCATTAGCGGTGACAATAGAACATTCATTTGATCAGCAGAACATTGACGCTATTATTGTGAAGGAGCGGAGTGGGCTGAATCAAAATGTTTCATACTATCACTCCGGCATTTGCTGCATTTGAGCAGCATATCAAATCAGCCCGGACTGAGGAGGGTTTGGTCAGTCTGTTTGTAGAAGTCAGGTCAGACTCAGAAAGATTGGCAGGTTCAGTTCTCAAGTGGGCCAGTGGGTGGGTGCTTGGGAAAGGGGACTGCATGACAGGACTCTTGCAGTGGAGAGGAGTGAGTCAGCATGATGCAATACAGTAGACTGAAGAGGAGGGGGGAGTCAAATGGTGGTGTGGGGAGGAGGAAGACTTGACAAGGGCCAGGAAACTCATTATAGGGGCTTGGAAAGCGGGTCAGGCTCGTGCAGTGTTGTGAAAGGGAGCGTGTGGTTCTGATCTGGCTGCAGGGCTCACTCCGCTCTGCTAGTTGCCAGACCTCCAGTCGAGGCCTATCACCCCCACTCACCCTAGCACTGCCTCCTCCCCTCCCCCATCCCCTTTGTGAAGGTGCACTGAATACCGAAGAGCCAGGGGCTGCATGGCTGCCTTACAAAGAATTTTCTTTTTCTCTGTCTCCTGCACGCTGTTTCGCTCTACATTCTTTCCAACTCTCAGCTCCCCGTTCCCTCTTCCTCTATTCTCTCTTTCTCCAACTCTGAGCTGTCTCGCTTTCGTCTCTGCACCTCTCTGTTTCTTCATCCTCACCCCTGCCTCTCCGCCTCCCACCCTCCTCTGTGTATTTGTTTCACAAAACCTTCCATCTACTCCTCTCTGCTTCGCCTCCTCTTCTCCCCTCGTTCTCTGTCTCTCTATCCCCAGAAATGCATCTATTATTAACATACACCTCTGGTTCTCGCCAAAGACTGGACCAAGGTTCAGGCCAAGCTCCTCAGCATTTTAATCACCCATAATGAGCAGGAAATAATGAATGAAAGTGCTTCAATCCAGCCTGTTTGGGTGACAGCAATTAATTTATGTCTTACATACAGTATGTGCAGCTTATCTAACAGGTTTCCCCTGCATGGTGCTGTTATTTCCAACCCAATGTGCTGGTCCCCTTGAGGTTTCATGCATAGAGAGGCATGCCAGTGCATGTATATAAAAATAAATCAGGCAGCATCCGACCACCAAAATACACAGTAAATCATAGCTCGTATTACAGCACATAATGCATATCATGTCAGTCCTGCTATCAGGGGGACATTACTGTAACTGTAGAATTAGTCGTACACGAGTTCCCACTGCGGAGGTTGTGTTACACCTCTGCTGCAGGTTTCTGCAGTGGCTGCCGTCCGCGCTGTCGGGCGAGCGAGGAGATGCGCAGGCGAAAGGCATCCCTGGTGACTAGCATGGCCTCTTTTCATCATCTGCCTCCCTCCTCCTCTTTGAACAAACACAAGGGCTGAGGGCAGGGATCTGTCAGAGGTCCACCACTCACAGGGAACCGGGAATTGTGTTGCTGCAAGACTACTGAAACCCCAAATTCATTACCACTTTGGCTGGTGAAGCTTGCTGAACTGAGGGATGCATCTATTGTTTTGTTCTGAAACAACTTGACAGCACAGAGAGGGCTGCTCTCTTGATTTTGTGGGAACAGTTGGGAGCATTCACAGGGCAAGCTGAAAATGAGATATGTCTGAGTGTGTCCCTTTTATCACTGGTTTATTTATACTGGTAAACATCAAACAGAAACAACAGCAAAATCAAGAGCTGACGTCCTCCCAGACCTGTGATTATCGTTTCTCTTACATCAACAAGTTAATTTACAATGGTTGTCATCGGCGTGACACGATAATGTCCGTAAGTAAAAAATATGGAAATGAACCATTCCTCTGGATTTCATCCACACGTAATATCAGATTACTCCCCGCACCTGTCATGCTGTTGATGTTGGGTCAATTGTCGCTCAAATCAGTCATGACAGGAATACTATCAGATTTGAGTCTTAATGTAATTATGTGATTTATCGATTCAAACCGGAGGGCAGTATTAGGCTGAGTCGACTTGTGCCACAAAAATACTGCATTGTGCTGTGTCTGGGGGTGTTGGGGTGAAAAGATGGGAGTGCTGTCTGTCTACTACATTCTGTTCACACCTCTGGGATGTAAAGCACATTCATAATCTCTCCGAACCACCACCAAGGTAATTAAGACATGTCTGTCTGCCTGTAGAGCTGGAGACAAGAATCATGTTCAAAGTCTACAGAGATTGTATCACTTTAAGTCACAGGCAATGAGACTGCAAGTATAATACCCCCCCACCCCCACCCCCTGCATGTTTCTTTCTTTGTTATAATACAGTATGTCCAGGTTACTGCATTCAATACCACATGAACACTTATGGTTGTAGTGAGATGTATATCTCACACAACTAAACATTTTTGTACATGAAGTTTTATACATTGTTGTGCCTTTCATCAAAGTTTGATCAAATGTCGTTATAAAGACAACTTTGAGGTTATAAGGTAGAAAACAAATGTGAAGCATTTCCCATAACCCTGTCTGCCTTCCTTGCCCCCCAAATATATGAGAGAAGCTTACAGGTCCCTCAACAGAGAGCACAAAAGCTCAAAACAAGGCATAAAATCCCTGTCTGTTTCACAACGGGCCACAAATCCAGTCCAAGAAAACAAGAGAATGCAGGTCATAAACTCCAAATCATAAAGTGCTCTCCAGAAGCCACTCAGACCTGGAGAGCTTGTCCCTGGCCCGGTGAATGTTTGTTGTGCTCTCGAGCTGCGGCAGCTCTCCGCTCATCGACAGGCTCCGCTTGGAGCGCAGACTGGCCCCAGTTTTGGGGTAGGCCACATAGCAGCGCTCCCTATATGAGTCTGCGTTAAGGGAGTGCCTGCGGTTCACCCTCACTCCCCCTACAGGCACAGTCATGTAATGTTGAGGGGCCTGGTGGGGCCGTGGACCCCTGGGAACAGCAGTCCATTTGGTGGGCTGGCCAGGAATAGCCAGAGCGACGGCTGTGGCCATTTGAACCTCTGACGAGTTATTCCGGTTCATGTTATCGAGCTCAACATCTGCCTGAGCTTCACCTCGACGAGCCTCTGAGGGTTTTGGTGGAGCGCTGAAACGTTTGGGCCTCGGAGCGCCTGGGGAGGCTGGGTGCCAGCTGTGGCTGGCAGCAGAGGTAGAGACAGTGCAGTCAGGGACAGAGGGTTTGGTGGTGGCTACAACCACCGGCGGCCGGTGCTTGGCTGGCTCTGGGGGCGGCAGGGCAACTCTGAGGGTGTCCTTGTCATTCTTCTCTGGACGAAGGACCTGCTTCGAAAGGGACTTGGGAATCCCACAGCCCTGAAGCTGTCCATCACTGCTCAATGACCGAATATCCCCCATCTCTAGAGCCTAACATGACAGGAGACAATTATGGGAAGAGAGAGATAAATGAAAGCAGTTCTATTAGATAGCTCTGTTTTAATATCAACAGAAATAATGAGCAGAAAAAGAACAAAACAAAGAGAATCACGCCAAGCTGACCTTATCTGCATCTCCTTGGTTACACACCCGGTAGCGCACAATGAGGAAGATGATAAAAGCGAGCACTGAGGCCACAATAATCCCTCCAATGATAACCACAATAGTGCCTCCGAGAAACTGGGACTGCATGAAATGGCATCTCAGGTACTGCGGCTCTGTGGTAAAGTGGACACAACCTATCACCCTGGTGGCGGTCAGCGCAGTCACCTGGTCGTCGTATATGGCCAGCACACACAGGTCATAGTTTGTACCAGCCGCCAGGTTGTTTACCAGTATGCTCTTACTGGTTGGGGGTATCATTCTGTAAAAACAAAAAAAAGCTTTGTGAGGTCTGACATAAATTAGGGAGGGTTAAATGAAAGCAGACAGAAGCAAATCAGATTATCCAGCTTATTGTTTTGAAGGGATAAAATGGCATGACAATCATTTATCTCTCACGGGGCTATTTAAGATCTGTCTGGGAATAATCTTTAGTGACATTTGATTTATTCTCTCCAGCATCATTACTGATAAAGGGTTGCTTTCAGTCGCTGGGGATGCAGGGTGCCTCCTTTTGTTCGCAACATCAGGATTACAGAGTCGATTCCCTAATGTCTCCTGAACTCTGTAGCCGCTGCCAAACACCATGCGTAGTGTTGACTTCGAAGTTCCTTCGGAAAAAGGGGTCTGTGCGACGATCCTATCATATCACAGTGATTAGCACCAAATACAGAGTGAAAGAGGGAAAAGATGAAAGAATGCTGTGTACGCTGGTTTCTCAGATGGGCATGTGAGGGGCCTCTGATGCTTTTTGTAAAACACTAGCTGACTACTCTTTCATCTTCCTATCAGTCCGCAGCTTAGTGCTGACATTCTGTTTTGATTTTGTTGATCAAGCATTATCATGTTTTCGCACATAGTAAATGATACACTCCAGCAAGGGGGGATTATGATTCAAAGAATAAGAAGTCAGATACAGTGCATTACTCTGTCCTCCTGATAGGATTACTACACACCACAAGTAATCATGTAGACAGCCAGGTCCAGTTCTTAATGACTAAATATCCAAAGGGATTTAAGCATTCAAGGTATAAAGGTAAAATAAGGGTGAAGGGATTTTTATAATATGATTCCAATCATCTTAAGTGCATTTGCATACATTTAGATTCAGATTTAAGGTTTGTTTACGAGATTAAGTTGTGTTATTTGGCCATTATTATAAACAAAAACATTTTCTTCTTCAACTTGTGATTCCATTCTTTTTATTAACCCAGCAGGTCAGGTCTTTCTGTTTACCTGTAAACCAGTGAATCATCATAGGTGCCATTGTACTGGATCTGGAACATTCGTATTCCAGGAATACTCCTCTGGAAGTTAAACTTGACCAGGGCCGAGGTGGACGTGGCCTCAGCAATTACCACTTTCTTCTCCTGGCTCGTCTTCGCATTCCCCAGAGGCAACCCTCCCGCCTCTGCCCCCGTCTTGGTAACTGTGGCGATATCTGATGATCCGGGGTCGGGCTCCTGCTCGGCGACTGTGTTGTTGGTGATATGAGGGAGTTTAGCAATGACCAGATCCACTGTCTGCTGGGCCTCACCTGCTGGGTTGGAGGCCACGCAGGTGAAGGAACCTGGAACACAAACTGACTAGATTATTCTCCTTCCTGATATTTATTTTGATACACAGATAAGTACTGCGAGCTGTGCATGCATTCAAGTTGCAATAAAAACATATCTAAACATATTTAAATAAATGTTTGACATTCTGGAAATGATATGGAGCTGAAAGATTATATTTCTTTATCTTGTGTGCACAAGATGAAATTCAGGGGAATTCAGGGTCTCTGTAGTATTTCCCTTTTTTGCTGTCTTGCAGAGAGTTAGATGATGATCATATCTGTCATATAAAATAAAGAGACGCTTAGCTTAGCTTAGCATAAAGACTGGAAGCAGGGGGAAACAGCAAGCCTGCCTCTGTCCAAAAGGAACTAAACCTGGTGCTGGTAGGTGGATTATGTTACCCTTTGACCAAGACGTTTACACTCGTCATTTAATGTAAGCGTACTGGCTGCTGGCTGTACAGTAGCTTCATGTTTAATGGACAGGCATGGAGAGTGGTGTCAATCTTCTTATCTAACTCTCAGCAAGAAAGCAAATAAGTGTATTTCCCGAAATGTCAAACAATTTCTAAGATGGAATTTTTAAACGTGTGATGATTTAATCACTGAAAAATAAAGGTGTGAGAAACTTTGCCAAGGTGAAAAAGTCATTTTTCATTCCTTTGTGACTTTAATCAGTGTGCAAGCAAACACTCTTCCACACTCTAAACTTTATCACCTGATGTAGACAAATACTTCAGCCCTATAGTCTTCTGCACACATACGCAAACAACTAATTTTGTTCAGTCAACAACACGAGCACAACCACCGGGGCGTAAACAGACCGGAGTCCTTGACAGTACTGATGAGGATGTCCAATGTGCCATCTGTGTGGACCGCGGCCCTGGAGGAGTTGGACATGAGGCGTCCGTCAGGGGCAATCCAGTGGATAATGGGGTCGGGGTCGCCCCTGGCCTTACAGCGCAAAGTCACACTCTGACCCTCCAAAGCTTGCAGCTCCTGAAGCAGAGGGAGAGAAGGCAGTTAGAGGGAGGACGTTAGCATATGTTAAATACAGAGACACACTTTTTTTTAAACCTTTTGGACAAACAGTAATCCTTTGTGCTGCAAGTGTGACTTAGCGTAAGAAAGTCTGAATAACTTTCAGAAATTAATTAATGCCCTTATTTCCTGTAAATATAATGAAGAACTGATCATTGTCATTGTGTTGAATTAGCATGACTATGAAGGTTGGATATTCACTAGGACAGTACATTGCAGCGTTTTTGATGGAGTCCATGTAAAAGACCATTTCCTCTGCAATTATGCAAAAGATGTCTGCTGAATGTAAATTAGATGATATAGCTGTAGTTATTTGGCAAAAGGATTTGATCAGATCATTTTGTTTGGATGCATGAATCAAGGACTAAATCACTGTAAGCTTTCACTGTGTAATAAGGGCTTCACCGCAGCTCCATCGTAAACCTGCAAATAGCTTTATTAAAACTGAAAATCCTGCTAAAGAACTTCTCTAAAAACTCTTGTAAAGTCTTGTATATTTTACAATGTTCAGTAAGCTGAGCCGCCCAGATGAGTCCCACAAGTCTTGTACGACTTGCAAAGCGAATATTTGGTGCGACAGTCGAGGAAAGCACAAAATGCCACCTTGGATTAACTGACACACAATCCCATGTCTGGCTCAGAGAGTGTAACAGTAGCTAGTGTTATGTCTTCCAGTGCACAGCTCTATTTGGAGGTTATACCTGAGAGTGCCTGGTGATGAGAGGAGGCTCACACAGAAATTCTTCCTCTGAAACAGTCCAGAAATAGCGTCCGGCGAGGTGTTGCGGTGATGCACAGGTCTCCAGATCATCCTCCCTCCGCAACCTCCGCAGCCAGAGCAGCTCACAATTACACCTCAGTGGGTTCCCTCCGAAGCTCAAGGCGAACAACAAAGGCCCCATTATCCCAGAGGTGGCCAGGACTCCTGCTCTTTGGAAAATAGGGTCAGGAGGAAGCTTCTGGAGCTTGTTGGAAGTCACATCAAGCCTCTTAAGCTTCTGCAGTCCAGAGAAAGTGCCCTCTGGGATGTAGCTGAGCATGTTGTGGTCCAAATTGAGAGTGTGTAGATTGGACATCCTCTGAATGGCCACCCACGGTGCACTCTCTAAGTTGTTGTAGGATAAGTCCAGTTCTTCCAGCGCTGTCAGATCATTAAAGGCCCCAATATGGATGTGGGTGAGCTGGTTGTTGTTGAGGTTGAGGTGATGCAGCTTGGACATGCCGCTGAAGGTGTCGTTGGTGATGCGGGTTAGCCGGTTGCTATCGAGGTGAAGGGCTCGCAGGTTTTCCAGGTCTTTGAAAGCATGAGGCACGATGGCGCCAATAGTGTTCCGGGAGAGCGTCAGGTCCACCAGCTTGGTCATGTTGGCAAAGTCTTTGCGTTTGATGCTGGTAACAAAGTTATCCCCAAGACGCATCTCCACCGTGTGCCTGTCGATGTTCGGGGGCACAAAGAGAAGCCCCTTTTTGTCGCACAAAGTCGCCAGGTTGGGATTAAGCACCTGACAGACGCAGCGTTTAGGGCAGACTTGAACTTTGTGGGCCTTCACAGCCACGCCGAGGACAATCAGATAAACCAGGAGAGACTCCATTTGGCTTTTCAGTCAGCTTAATACACCTAAAATAGATCAAAGCAAAAAGACAGAATAAGAGGGCACATTTTTTACTAAGCAGTTAGAAAATGCAAAGCATGAGCTCTGTGATTGTGATTCGTATCATCTTTATCAAACTGCACTTTTTGTAATTACACATTGCACTTACACCTCTTCCTTTAAAAAGGGAACTGTGTGATTCTGTTCAGTAAAAGTTAAAGCTTTTCCACTAGATTTGAAACCATATCATTGCCAGCTCACAGTTGAGATTTACAGAGTCCAAATTCTGAGCAGGAATCTAAGTGATTCAATGCCTGAACAAACAATGAACAGTGCGCAATTAGACATGAAACTAATTAGTCACCTGCAGACTTGAGAGTGAAACATCCCCAGTAATCTTATGTGATTTCTGTGACAGCTGTCCTTTTTATCCTCTGCTCCCCCGATCGTACCTTTTTGATATGATAATGCCAGTCTTTTTATGTTTGTGTACAGAGGGATGAAAGTCTAGACTGGCAATCCAGGGCCTCATCAGAATTAGACTGATATCTCCCAGGATCGTATTGCCAATAGGAAGGGATGATTGGGCCCAGTGCCTCAGTGAGGATGAGCTATGCCTTGCTATTGATTTTCTCTCTGCAGCTACTCTTACTTATGACACAACTGAGATGGGGGATAAGGAGGGATCCATTTGATGAATCCTGAGACCTTGTCAGGGACATAGCGTGTCATAAAACTAAGAAAGTGGAGATCAGATCACAGCTCTGCAGGTGCACCACACAATGTACCAGAGTGACAGTGACATTAGCTGTGATTATTTTTAGAACTGAAATTTAGTGTCATTTTAGATGAACATGCAATATTCAGCCCCCTGGGTGTCCCATTACAGCACACTGAAAGGAACACCAATCCAATCAAACACAGAGAACAAGAGATCCAATCCCACAACTGTAGTAAAAATCCAAAGGCTAACCTTTAAATACCAAAGAGAGTGGCTGATTTATGATGATAGCTTTCTGTGGTTTGCTAGTAATGCCCCCATTGTCGACATTGGGTCTTGGAGAGTGTGCATAAAAATCTTGCCTCAGCACAGAGTCTGCCAACTGAGTACCTTCATGCTTCAAAAGCTTCTGTTGCACCGAAGCCGTGACACACAGCTCACACTGTAATAACCTTGACAGTCAGGGTATGAGGAAAATATCATCGAGTAAAGAAAACATCAGAAGGATGGGAGTGACAAGTTTGCCATGTGGGGGCACGTTTCTAACGTGAGAAGGGGAGCAAAGGAAGCCTGGTGGCAACCACTGGCAACAGTCGCATTTTGACAGCTAGGTAAAATGTATCACAGCCCGACAAAGGAGGCCGGAACGAGGTCGCCTTAAAATGCGCCATAATAGCAAAGCGAAGAACGATATTATTGGAGAGAGCAATGAGTGTGACATCTTCATGAATACTGCTGATCAGGCAGCAATTAATCAATGTCTTTCTCGACCCATTTTTACAAGGGACAACTTTACCAAGTCACACAAGGGCCCCATTTTGTGGATTGTAGTCTGGGGTGCAGTGGTGCGAAGATCTGAGCTGGTGAGAGATCATTAAATGTTGTCATGACTCTCCTTAAAGATGGCAGATGACTTCAGTGTCAAGCAGTGCTGCAAAGTGGTACCTAAATATCTTTGTGAGAACGTTAATATCTACTTTATGTGTCTGTCAGAGGAGTGTACAAAAGCTGCGGTGTACACCAGTGTGTTGGTGTGCCAACCACCTTCTGCTCTGACTCTGAATGGCACGGCCTCTGGATGTGCAATGAGGTGGAGAGGACCTGCTACTTCCAGACTCGGATGGCGCTGAAGACGTGATATTGATTCACTCGGTGGAGACAGGCTTTTTTTTTTTTGCCGCTGAAGAAAACTCAGCCGAACGTGAAGAGAATAGTTGCAACGGTAATCCCTACAAAATTCGTTCTGTGAGGACTAAAGGACAGCCTCTCGCTGCTGAGACAGGGCAGGAAATATCTGTTGCCGTCTCCCTAATTTGCATTTAATTATGGTTGTTCCACCGAGATTTACATAACAGGTTGCACTCATCAGGTACATGAACAAATAAGTAGATAATCAATCAATGCATTCATCAATCACATACTTCATCTTTAAATGTCACAGCCCAAAAAAATCATTATCCTGCAAGTTGGGCTGTTCATTATAGTGAGGTGACTTGGGAGGGCCACAAATAAACAAGAAAACAGATAATCTACTGATGCATTAACCATAATCTGCTTCTTAGTCAATCAAATGTTCGTTTACTACCTCTGAGCAGGTCTTTTTGCCCTCAGAGAACAAAACAGGCTGACAGCACACACCCCCACACGTACACCAGTGGGTGGATTTGTGCCTAATAGAGGTAGCTCACTACACAACAACCCCCAGCTATGGAGACAGACATTCATGCGCAGCAGCAGCAGCTCTATACTGTAGCAGAGGATATCTATGGTCTCCCTGGGGCAGCATTCGCCAAAAAAAGCCTTATGCAGCATACTGCATGCCAGTCGGCCGGTGAGGTCATGGGGGATATGTTTTCAGATGGTCTAACTTATGCTGGAGCTCATGTGAGAAAGGCCTCTGCAATCCACGTCTGGGCAGGAAATCAGGGAAAGCAGTCCTGCGAGAGGAAGTTAATGAGATGTAGTCCGCTTGGTATGCCTCCATGCAGGCTCACACGATGGCACATGGCAGAGTCTCTGCAGCGTCTCACCTGGGCTGCTCAGGGGAAGAGCAGCCGGACGTCTGCTACTGCCAAAAATAAGATCTGTTGTGTCAAGGAGGTAAACTGATGCTGCAACATGATGGTAAAATGGTATCGACAAAGCAGTGAAATGGGCCCTCAGCCTGCCTGCTTTATGAGACCAAATGGAGCTGCTGCATCGGCCGAAGTGGATCATATTCTGACTGAAGCTGGTGGAAATGCTGTTTTGTCGGGTAAATGCTCGTGTAGCCTGAGTCCAAACATCCTGACCAAACACTGATGCCGTTATGGACCGTCTAACTAACACATCTGTGTTTGTGAACGTGGGTATGTGCTGTGACACCCTTTTCCTACAGAGTCTGCCAAATGTTAGAACGCGATAGCTCTTGGGTGACAGCCTTGATGCCATGGCAACACAGAAAACGTCAATTTTGGGTGAGATGTAATCAGTGGCTCATTTTCAGATCACCTAATAATATTTAGAACAAAGAGTCCTCTCTGGAGGAAAGGGCCTTGGCAATTGAGGTTCTGGTTGAAAGCCAGAACAGACTCATTGTAACGTTTATGACCGTGATGAGAAGAAAGAAGATTGTACACTCAGCTAATTTGGTATTGGATTCAATATTTGGAGTGACTGAATCATTACCGTTTTTCCAGTCTTGGGCATAATAAAGACCTAAATGACTTGTAGAACTCTGATGTGGTTGAAATAATTTTTCACCTAGACAAGCTGTGTGTGTGTGTGTGTGTGTGTGTGTGTGTGTGTGTGCATGTGTGCCAGGGGGACAGCATACTAAGCAGACCCCACTGCATCAATAGAAGTGCTGTTCATCAGCATTTACAACTCCCCCTTGTAATTCCTAGTGTTTTCCTTCACACATTATCACAGGGAATTTAGTGATACCTTGATATGCTGGATATATTCTGGCTGGTGCATCAATCCAACAACACTTTTCATATTTTAGATACATTTAAATGCTGATGACTGACTTTGGATCTTAATTCTTCCACCGTTGTAACATGCCCTGATGTGAGGGGCTTATGACCAGGGATTTCTTCCGGATAGAGGAATGTTGAATCCGTGAACACCACCTTAGAATATCAATATGGCCTCCTCAAGGGAATACTCTGCACAGTTTGGGTCCGCAGGTCTGTAGCTTTTCAAATCTGCCGATTCCCAAGTGCAATTTCAGGTACAGGAAGTGTAAGAAAAAGCAAAATCATGACCTCTCTTTGTGAAAATACTATGCTCTGTTACATGGGTGTTTTCATGTTAGAGTCTTAGTGTGGGAAAATAAGGACAACCAAAATGAACCCATGATCATTGAATCCATTAACTGATTTATGCAGCAACAAAATGGCTAAATAATGCATATTCTTCTCTCTCCTTACTGTATTGTGTAATAAAAAACTCCCATACATACATATATATACATGTGGGCCAGGTGTGTGTGAGTGTGCGAGCATGCAAGTGTGTGACTGTCAAATAATCTGAGTGTTTCAAAGTGTTAATGAAAGCACGTCTTCAGCAAAAACAAAAGCTTATTTTGTGGTAAGTGTGAATTTGGGTCAGTGAATGTAGGGCTGGTCTGCAGAGCAGCCTCGGCATTCAGGAACCACACATCACTCTGCTATCAGTGAGAGGTAGAAGCATATAAACTACATCACTGAGTGCATTAACATAGCAGTAAGAGCAAATAGAAGCAGCAAAATGAGGCGTGGGCCTGATTTCACTGGTGTAGCAGTTACAATGGTGCCTCGGGCACTCATGAATAACAAGATATGTGATAACTAACACTCGACACGAGACAAGACCATTATACCTCATCCTGTATAAAAATCACTAGGATCATATTTTCACCTGTCTTCATCCGTCACCTGGCAACATGCCCCCCTGCCCACACACTCATCCTATTATCAATGTTATTACTTAGGCTAATTTAGACTTTATCACATCTTAATGACTGATGTGTAATTTGCATATCAACTAGGGTTTAACCACAGCACAGACCTGCAGAAATCCTATCACTTGATCCTCTGTGCTGATAAAATACACAATAAAACAAAAGATCTCACATCTGAAATCAATCTTATCCTGCACACATATCCGAGAGCGGACTGAATAATGGCCACATTGGGCATGATTGTCTGTTTCACCTGTGGTGAGAAATAAACCTGCACAGAATGCAGCCAAGTGGATACTAAGAATAAAATTGCTATCTGATGGCATTCATTGGCAAATGAGGAGATTTTTTGACCTTGCGGTAGAGGTCCTGGGCTGGTGGGTTCCAGCCACAACCCCTGTCACAAGGGAAAATCTGAACCCTTCCAGATGGGTTCTTGGAGAAGTACTTTAATACTGCGCCTCTTGAAAAATAGTTCCCCAAAAGAGTTCAGAGGCTACAATTCACACCAATTGCAGCCTATAAAATATTGAATTTACCTTGCAGATGAAACATGAAGCCAAGTCAAAGGAGGGTGGCTTTGAGCTTAGTTCCTCCCGGGAGGGCTGAGAGCATTCTGAGAGTGGCTCGCCTAAAATGGGACCGACTGTGCCTCTTGGAGATAATTCAGGTGTCCCGATCCCGAAACACGCGTCTTGGCTCCTATAACATGTGACGGCCTGCGAAACCAGCGATGCCCTTCAAGAAATCCATGAACAGCAGATAAAGGACGACTCTTCTCCGATCCCGTCGCGTCGGAGAAGTGTAGCTAACTCAGCTTCCCCTCTTTCGTGAAAAACACTGGAAAACGCGACCTGAAGGGTCCCGGTGTGGCTGCAGCTGTGGAAGGATCGCCTCTACTGCGCATCCGCATGTGTGCACCTCCAGAAGAGAAAACGCCTTTGTAGCGGCAGGCTGCTTTAATATCCACAGCGCTGAGTGACTGGTGCTGTGCTGAATCCAGCCAGATGTTCCTATCGCTTTCACGGGCTTTCGCTGGCGTCGCAGGGCTCAGTGCGAGTTAATCCAGATTGACTGAAAGGTTGCTGCCATAATATGCCCCCCCTCCCTTCTGCCCCCGGACTACTGTCAACCACCGACCCGGCTCCATTTCTGACCAGAGGTGCTGTGCTCGGAATGGTAATCAGTGCGCTCCGAGCTGCACAAAGACCATTTGTGTGCAAAGACAGATGCAGTGCCTCCCAGCCTATCTCACAGGCAGACATCATCATTTATTCATGTAGATTGAACTCTACTGCACGAAAATGCAGTAGGCTTATACAATTCTCTAAAGATGAAATTCATAAAACAAAAAAAAAAGAAAAGAAATGTTTATCAGATTTAGAATTTAACCAGAACAACAATCAGTGCAGGCTTAAACAAAACTGTTATTAAAAAGCTATCCATTCCTTTAGATACAAGCTTTGGTGCATGGTACATCTGGTCTGTGTAAAGCCAAATATAGTAGCATATAGCTGAATATTCCTGTATACATAGATTATTGGCAAGAAAGTGTTGAGTTGGCTGAAACTGAAAGCCCTGGCTCCCCGTGGGTCTGCTTGGCACTCGACCCATCACTATCTGATGCAATGATCCTATGGCCTTTTGTGCAAGTTGGCAAAGCGGCCTGTTCATAAGTCTATACAGCGGCACAGTATGTCTTCTTGGACTTGCAGACTAAGTGGGTTTTTTTTCTCCCAAAGAACAATGACCTATACTGCTCCCGGGGCCTCCTGGAACTTTCAAATAGGTGTTTGTCGTCATCCACTGAATTACCCTGAGGATTTCTACTGCAGATCAATGGCTCCATCCAGTTACCATACATCCACTTGAGATCAATAGGAAAAGCCTAAGTGATTTAAGCATAGTTATCCAGAACTGCAACGCCAAGAGCTATTTCAATTGTTTATCATACTGTATGTGCGCACAAATCCACTAATATTACACGTATGAAAAAAGAGTTGAACTCAGTCTTTGTTTCACTCCGCGAGTGTGTGTGATTTTCAGACTGAACACGTGTTGGCTACCTGCACAAAAACCTAATGTCTGATTTCACCAGCCAACAACAACAGACAAGCATTTTGCTGGTGGGAAGTGTTAATGTCAAGGTCTGCATGTGACCTACTGCGAGTGTCTCATCGGAGTCATCATGCGCTGACAGTTGGTGATATGAAATGATACTGACATGTCTTGGTTTTTGCTGTGCTCCTTTACTGTTGTGATTCATGTCGAGCTCTCGACCCACTAATGCACATGACCCAGGGACTGCTGGTAGGTGAGGTTGTCTGCCCGTTCACCTGTCCGCCTCTTTTTCTCCAGGAACAGGCCCATGCGGTCCCGTGGAGGGTCAGCAATGCTGCGACTCCACACGGTCTCTGTGATCCCCAGCAGCTCACGCACACGAGCAGAGATGACCTGTAGGGTGCACAGCAGGGTTAAGTCCTTTGATAAAGTATATGTTTACAGTATCTAACCTTTATTTAATAATGTAGTCCCACCGGGAGTGAGAGTGTCTGGTCTTTCAAGGGAATCTCAACAAGAATGTGGCATCATGGGAAGAAAGGTTGCTGGGTTACATTCCCAAGAACGCATCAAACCAATATAATTCTTGACTTAATAGAGTTATAGACAATTCTTTCTGTCTTTCTCTGTCTGTCTCAAGATATTTCATTATCAGTTTACAGTCACCAGGAGAGACCAGCTGTTCTCTTTTTCAGATGCTTTTAAAGTAAAGCAGAGCTGAAAACAAAAAGGCGCTTTTAGCCCATTTAGTTCTGACCTCAGGGAGAGACGAGAAGAACAGCCGCTTGATGCAGCTGATCGGATGTGTCTGCTGGCAATGACGTTCGGTTACAACACACAACTTTGATTGGATGTCACACTGTTCAAAGAGTGTTGAGTGTTAAACGGGATGTGGAATTGAGTTGGCACAGGCTAGACACCTGTTTTGTGGTGTTTACAGTCCACTTGAAGCTTACTGGAGAGACATTTGGTTTGAAATAATGCTGAGGAGGCAGATAGTAATTATTTTTATAGGTTAATCTTTAATTAAAAAAAATCTTTAATCAATCTATTACTTTGGCCTTTGAATAGTCCAATTAAGCAAAAATGTCTACGCCACAAGTTGCTGAGCCCAAAGCTATGTCCAGCAAATTGGTATTTTTACTTGGTGAATTGAGCTACTTAAATGATTAATCACTTATCAAAATGTAAATACATTTTTAAAAAGTACAATTAAAAAAAACTACCGTTTCAGCACCAGATGGTAAGAGTGCTTTGTATACAGTGGGCTACAGTAGTTTTAACAGTGTCATCATTATGTTGCTGCTACTCAGCCTGGAGAAACTTCCTTGAACATTATGTGTGAGTTTCCACGTCTCCATAATAACATCAGTCTCTTCTGAAGGTTAGAATCAAAAACGCGAGTTTCTGCCTCTTCTTAATACCTGCATGTCTTTAAAATCTGTGATTCCAAGTCTTGGCAGGTAGATACAATTTACATAAATGAGCTTTCTTCCAGTGATGAGGTTCTCCGTGAAACAAGCCTGTCACAGAAATGAATAATGAGGTCAGAGCTTTGAAAAGTGAAATATTGTCTTGGAAGCTGACAGAGACATATCCTGTAACGGGCAGTGTTATCGCTGTTTAGTCAGGCGAATGTTAACCTACTTTGTATTGTGGGAATCCTAAAGACTCAATCCATCTTGCAACATCCTGACAACTCCAGTGTAGGAACTCCATGTTGCCTGTAAGCATGTTACCATGGAAACTGTTACCTGCCTGTAGGAGTTAGAAAGTGTTTCCTTAACACATTAAAGATCATTTTATCCAGTCATAAATATATATTAAAACGTGGGTTTCCGCGGTAAATAGGCCTACCAGACGTAGTAAGGCAACCAGACAACGTTTTGACACCAACGTTCCCGATTAAGGTTTTTTAAAAACCTCAATCAAATAACGTCTCAAGTCTGTCAAGTCAACCAATCAACGTCTTGTAATTTAGGGCGGCTGGTAAATTACGCGCAGTGATTGGCTCTTAAATCGGGTCCGTCCCGCCCATACGGAACGACCACAGCGAATGCCGCCGCGAGCAGCTTTCACAGATAAACAAATGGTCTGCGCCTCTGCCAGTCACCGACATCCACAACGGCGGGCTCTTGTAGATCGTCGTAAAGTGCAGCACTGTATCCCACCTGCTCCCGTCCTCTGCAACATTTCTGCTAGCTAAAGTTCTCTTTGCTATCCGGTGTCTTCTGGGTCGGCTGAAGGACTTCGGAGCAAGAAAGGAGAAACCTGACGCTCCGCAATGGCAGCAATTCTCCTCCGGTCTTTTTTGAACAAGAAGGTAAAACACACCCATGCTCATGTTTTTCAAAACAGTTGGGTTTTGTTTGATGCTTATGCAATTTAAAAATAGCTAACAACCTGACTGCTAGCTAACAAAGTCGTTACCTGACACGCACGTTACACACAGTCCACTCCTCCTTCTTTGCAATTCATTTAACATTTATGTGCAAGTTAAATTATGTTGGTAAGGGCTGGTTTTATTTACAACACGTGATCAGGTCTGACAAACAATGGAGCACTCAGACATGGCTCTGATTCATTAGACCCTGCACAACGAGTTCAAAATGAATTGAAGTTGGTCAAGTGTTGGTCTGGTGTTTTGTTTCTTGCAGGTCCCCCTCCAGCTGGGTCGAGTATGTTACTCCTCCTCCTCAGCGGTAAGAGCTCCCACTCACCAGCTTTCATAACTCGGCAATAAATGACTGGGATGTGTTCTGCACAGTCTCTTTGTAATGCCAGTTTGAGAAGTCTCCATACTTCTTCCCATGTTCATATTTTGTTACATTATGCAGGTAACCTGAAACACGTGACCCCGTAATAACAAAATGACACGATGCTTTTGTTAAAATAATAATGAATAAACCACAAGGCCTTTCAGTAAGGATTGTTGAGGCATTTAAACATGTTTAAAGCCATAGAAGTTCCCAGATCTAATTGTAGGATTGAGGACATTCTGAACCATCAAGACTTCACACCTTCACTCTAAGGATTGAAGGTCGTATGTTTCTCTCGTATGTTTCCTTTGTTCGTTGCATTGTGGTACACATTTACATTAACAGCAAACTTTTTAAAATCAAGCGTTTTGATAGTATGCATACTGACTTGAGTGCATTTAATTTGATCTATTCCGTACACACAATATAGTCAACCTGCTTAGATTCAGTATGTATTATGGTATTAGGAGACAGCTAGTATAGCATGGAAGACTCTCTGAACCATTGAGACTCTGATTAGAAATGCCTGATATAGAGCATTTGAAAATGTTAAAATGAACCAATAATTCTTTAGAAAGTCAGTGCATATGTTGTAGTGATGACTGCTGTAGATGTCCTTAATAATCTCAGTAATGATGTAACCAGGCAGGAAGTACATTTTAAACGCATGCATCTGTGATCTTCTAGCCCACCACCAAGCTGTTCATCGACGGCAAGTTTGTTGAGTCCAACACTTCTGAATGGCTTGACATTCACAACCCTGTAAGTATTCACGGAGGAACTATATTCAACCTACAAATAGTCTGCAGAAACAAGATCAGTACTATAATATACAGTACTACAAATATCCAGAGCAACTTTGTAGTAAAATCACAAACATTGGAGAGGGGAAAATAAGTCTTTATTTGCTAGTTTCTGATAGCTTCGTTTGTAAAGCGAGAGAATAGAGTCCAGTTGACACAGCCAGTCATGTTCTGTCTTTCAAAGGTCCAGCCAGGCTGTACTCCAGCTTGTCAAGTATAAGCATCTAGCAAGGCAGTGATGGATGATTATGGCATAAAAAAATCAGCCATCTACCTGTAAAGCATAGAAAACAAACATTAGGTTATTAATATTAATGAATGAATGTACATGCAATAATGACTTCTCTTGCTCCTCAGGCCACTAATGAGGTGGTGGGACGTGTTCCCAAAGCTACCCAGGAGGAGATGCTGGCAGCTGTGGACTCCTGCACCAGAGCCTTCCACTCCTGGTCCGAGACCTCCATCCTCAGCCGGCAGCAGCTCTTCCTGCGCTACCAGCAGCTCATAAAGGATAACATTGTAGGGGAATCTGACACATAACAACTTGGGGAGCAAGCATATAGTTTGTATGTGTACATCTTTTTAGTGTTTTTTTTCCACAGATAAATTGTTAGCTGTTTTTCCTTTTTTATATATTTCAGAAAGAACTGGCAAGAATAATCACCTTGGAGCAGGGCAAAACTCTTGCTGATGCAGAGGGAGATGTATTTAGAGGACTCCGTAAGTAACGAAATTGCACACTGCGTGTGTGTGTGTGTGTTGCCTGTTCGAACTATTATCCATAGTATCTCTATCTTTGGCAATCCTTTATGCCATTCCCTGTGTGAACTAAGTGGCTGCAGGGTGTCAATTATTTGCATGTAACAACACACTCCCTGCAAATGTGACTTAAACCTTTTAAATTAATAATGGGGCAAGGGTTCTGTTTTGACCATATTGGCGTACTGAGACTGAAACTGCCTCTCAAGATGCTTTCAAAGCATCCAGTTGTAACAAAACAGTATCCCTGCAGCATGAAATTAAGTTCAGATGTTAAAGTGTGACTGCTTAGTTAGATTTTTTTTAATCTAAAACACTTGGCAGGCTCCGCTTTTAGTTGCATGCTATATAAAGATAATTATGCAGTTCCACTCATTGAGGAGCACTTGTTCACTTTAGCAGACTTGCATGCACAAGAATCATGAGCCATGCTCACTTGGAAATAAAGGAAGATATATTTTGGTAATTACACAATGGAGCTGCCAAAGTATTTCTTGTAATTGGTTCTTCTCCCAGTTTTGGGATGCCAGAGTTCTTCTGGCATGCTAACTTTTAGCTTATCAGCTGAAAGACAGGCAGCATCTGCAGGTGTGCTGCCAGCACTGGAGATTTCCTGCAGCACTGGGACCAATAGTGTTTGAAGTTTTCTCAAGTTCTATTACAGTTTATTCATAGGGAAAATAAATCAATTAACAGTTAGTTTCTATTCTTAAGAGGATAAAGTACAAAATGGATAATGCATTGTAATGTAGACATGAAATCAACCTGTCATCTTAAATAACTCGTATCACCAGAACAATTTTCAGAGATGCATCCATTAGTTTGTGTGTCTCATATCTCAGTGAGATCTTCTTATCTCTTCACTTTTTTTTATTGGTTACCTCATCCTTTCTCCCCCTCTTCACCCCCTCCAGAGGTGGTTGAGCATGCCTGCAGCATTACATCCCTCATGCTGGGTGAGACCTTACCTTCCATCACCAAGGACATGGACACTTACACGTACCGGCTACCGATTGGAGTGTGTGCTGGTATCGCCCCTTTCAACTTTCCGGCCATGATCCCTCTGTGGATGTTCCCTATTGGCATGGTATGTGGCAACACCTACCTGATGAAGCCCTCTGAACGGGTCCCAGGGTGCACCATGCTCTTGGCCAAATTGCTCCAGGATGCCGGGGCACCAGATGGTACTCTCAATATCATCCACGGCCAGCACGCAGGTGAGTGTGCGTCTCCCTGTTACTTCAGAAGCACACAATCTGTGTGTGTAATAAACAATCAGGAAAGGATGATTCAAGCACTAATCGTATGCCCCCTGGCAATATGTAGTTAGAAAATTTCAGAATATGCGCAGCCTATCGCTGTAAGTAATTCACTAGCGTTTGAGGCAAATGGATTTAAACCTCCGTATCCAAGGTCTTTGTGCTCTTATATTGTGCCTTAAGGGAAGAGAGGATTTACAATATCCGTCTGTATCTTTTGTATAGCGGTGAACTTCATCTGTGACCATCCAGCCATCAAAGCCATCAGCTTTGTGGGCTCCAACCCAGCTGGAGAGCACATCTATGAGCGGGGCTCCAAGAACGGCAAGAGAGTGCAGTCCAACATGGTACACCAGACCTCCCTGTACTCCTTTTTACACATTTAAACATTCTGAGAGTGAATCTGCTCTTACATTATCAGGCTCATTAGGCTGAAGTCATTGTTTTCCATGGTAACCCAATATTAAACGCTGTTTCTATTATTATGGACAAAGACATATGGAGCAAAATATTTACTTTCACTGTTGCCAATACAACATCTCAGTGCTTAGCTGTCAATCACTGTTATTTGTAACATATGTTATTAGCACTGTGCTGCTATTTGATGTCCTACAGCCTAACTGGAGAGAAACCCTACTGAGCCACGTCCTACATATATTTTTATTTTAGGGTGCCAAGAACCATGGTGTGGTGATGCCGGATGCCAACAAAGAGAACACCATCAACCAGCTGGTGGGTGCTGCCTTCGGAGCAGCTGGCCAGCGGTGCATGGCTCTCTCCACTGCTATTTTTGTAGGGGACTCGCGTGAATGGCTGCCAGAGCTGGTGGAGCGCTCCAAGTCACTGCGCGTGAACGCAGGTAACTTCATTGGTAACGGTGTCCACACAGATTTGCCGAGCATTTCAAATAGTATTTGTTCCTATGCATTTTAATATAAGGTGTTGCAGTGTGATACTGCCCCTCAGGGAAACTTTACAAGTGTGTGTGTCTTCAAGGCGATCAGCCTGGGGCAGATGTGGGTCCCCTGATCTCTCCGGAAGCCAAAGCCAGGGTGGAGTCTTTGATCCAGAGCGGGGTGGATGAAGGGGCCAAGCTGCTGCTGGATGGGAGAAATGCCCACGTCAAGGGATATGAAAATGGAAACTTTGTAGGACCCACCATCCTCAGCAATGTTTCGGTGAGATTTGACTGAGACAAAGGTTAAAAAATGGCCTTGTATGACATAGACCAAGTGTTAATTGCAACTTATTTCTGTGAAGCTGGTGTAGTTATCCTCGACAGAATCTAACACCAGAACGTTGAAGCTCCATCAAACATGCTGAATTGATTCAGACTGATTTTTCTGCCCACACAACTTGTCTGTCACAGTCCAGAAGTATTTTATTTCCCCCACCCATCAAGGTGTTTGTGTCATGTCAAACATGGTACATATCAAAATAGAAAGTATCTTTAAGTCTTTCCTTGGTATAACATCATAATCTTTGAACCTGCTGGATGATTATGTGGTGTTGATAATGCCATCGTGGGGTTTTAGTTTAGTTTAGATGATGATATGTGCTGGAGGAAACTCCGGTGTGACCGTTCTGCTGTTCTTTTCCAGCCGGACATGAAGTGTTACAGAGAGGAGATCTTTGGACCAGTGCTCGTGGTCCTGGAGGCCGACAGTCTTGACGAAGCGATTTCTTTAATCAACAGCAACCCCTACGGCAACGGCACTGCCATCTTCACCACCAACGGAGCCACAGCGCGCAAATACACACATGAGGTGGACGTGGGCCAGGTGAGAGATGCTTTCACAAAGGCTGTATAAAAGGACACTGGAGATATGGTTTTAAATTGACGGTCAGGATCCAAACTGGTCACCTTTAGTGTTATTTTGGTCCTCAACGAGTCACCTGTGAGACTTCGATGAGTAAACAGTTTTGTGTGGGAGGTTTTTCTGTTTCGAAAAGAGGAAACGGAGACATTGTTCATGTAAAGTGGAAATATTTATTCACAGGACTAGTGCTATAAAGTGTTTAAGGAAGCAAAAGTGATATTTCTCTCCTAAATTTAACAGCTCATCTTTTTAAACCCCAGTTTCAAATAATTTTTTTTTGTGGCATTAAAGAAAAGGGTCCACAGTTTTACACACATTTTAAAGTCTTATCTTAAACCAATAGGCACAAATGTACACAGGAAGGGTTTTTAATGGCCAGTGTGAACAAGAGGGAAGAGCACAGCTGTGGAGTGAGCAACTCTAGATGGTCGGACAAATCATGAACTGACAATTGCTCATCGTGAAGTGCGTCCACATCTCCCGGTCGCAGAACAATCTTCTTGCGATGCTTTCATTTTCTTCATTTATCACCATAAACTCTGCCATGTTGAGGTTAGGATAGTCAGTCAGAGGTACCTTAAGTTTCTTTCCCTTACTTTGGTTGTTGAGGTCTTTTGTGCAACGGTTTAACTAACCTTCCTTCAGTATAAGACCAAGATAAAGAGAAATACGCAAGTGAACATTTTAAGAAAACCTTAAGGAGAAGACTTAAGGGTGTTTTGTGAAACCTTAACTTGGACTTTAAGGAAAATCTTAACGTACGGTGTTTTGTGCAACTTTTAAACATACTGTTTCCCCCTCAGTTTTGGGAAGGTTATGCCAGCAATATATAGTTGTTATGTATGACATCCTATTAATGGGTGTATATGGATTTGTACAGATTGGTGTGAACGTGCCCATCCCCGTCCCCCTCCCCATGTTCTCCTTCACTGGCTCCAGAGGCTCATTCAGAGGAGACACCAACTTCTACGGCAAGCAGGTAAATCTCAAAGTGTGTTAGTCGGGTGTGCATGAAAGTAAAAACTAGCACATGTGCCGGGTAGCTGACACAGCAGTTGTCTCTTTACCACCAGGGCATCCAGTTTTACACTCAGATCAAGACTGTGACATCGCAGTGGAAGGCTGAAGATGCCACTGTGACAAGCCCGGCTGTTACCATGCCAACCATGGGACGCTAGGCTAAACTGACAGCACATCCCGCAGTGACTTCTCATATGCCTTAAGACGAAGCCCAAGGAGGTTACATGTCTTTTTTTTACTGGTGAGAAAAATCCACACTGGTGATTGTTTGTTGGAACTTTGAACATCCTCGACAATGGATGGACACACAAAAACACACTAATGCAAATTACACCTCATTTGGAGACGGGGGAGATGAACTGGCCTGATGCAATAAATGGTGGAGTATCTCTTCATGGGTTTGTTGTTGTTTTTTGTACCTTCTCCTGTCCATGTCCTTTTCTGACCTGGTGGACTAGGATTTAATCATTTTCATGGTCTGTGTACACATTTCTCAAAAATCTACAGCAGAAAGCAAAAGGATCAGGGATTCTGCCGTTAAAGCGGTGGCAGCAAATGTCTTCCACCAGTACCCTCTGGTTCTTTAGATGCTTCTGTTTATCAGAGCTTTGTGTAGATACTTGAAAAGTAGATATGAATGGAACAAATGCTACATTAGAACAAGGACACACCCATCCTCTTTTAATCAATTGAAACTGAAATAGTGGTTGCAGTTCTTGTCCTCTTAATGTACTGTATTGGTATAGAGGTTAAATTACAGTGCTATAAACATCTGATATTCAATATAAATCATTGTGATGAAATTCCTGGGATGGAACTGTTAGTAGTTGTGCTGCAGTTACAATGTGTGCTAGATGTCTTTTTATCCAAAGTATATGAACTACTTTCAGCTTTGTCCTTTTGAGTTCTCTTGGATGATGAGGGTATTTGAGTCTGTGGTTCACGCTCGAATAAAGACCCAATAATTCGACCCATTTGAAGCTTATTTCTGATTTGTGTTGACATGCTCTTCTGGCTGTTGTGATTTTGTGTATTGTTCATTACGCATAAAGACAACATATCTGTGTGCTGGAGCAAAGGAGGCGCAGATCCAAACGGTGTCTAATAAACTGCACAGATGAGAAGCAGGTGGAGATGTCTGAACTTGAGTTATTCTGTCATTTCGCTGTTAAACTCCCCACTGTTTTGACTGCCTGTGAAATGTAAAGATAAGAAAAGACGCTCCTGCTGGCAGAAAGTTAACAGCGGTCTGATTTGTACCATGCGTGACCTGCACGAGACCGAGACCTTCAGCACAAGCCGGGTGACGTCACGAGGTGTCAGCTGGGAGAAGCGCGTGCAGCCGGTTGGACGCCACGGTAAGCGAGAACTGTTTTCTTAACCGTCCAGAACACTCTAATAAGTTAGCTCCACGGCCTTTACTGTGTGTTTTTATTGTTTTCCGTGTGTTTGGGGAGTGTACTCTCCGCTTTTAGCTTCTTCGATGAACCCGCTGCATCGTGCGGAAATGAAGCTGACTAGCTTGTTTACAAACTTCACCTAGCTTTCTCTAACCAGCTTACATGCTAGCTAACGTCGTAGTTTACTGAGAAATAACGTTACTGACAAGCGAAGCTATGGTTTTATGAATTGTATTGCACAGACACCAAAGTTAGCTAGTATAAGTTATGGGATACCAGAAAACTGGTGGAAATAATTCACAGTAGAGATGCCTTATCGCTATCGTCACAAAAGTTAACGGCAAGTTACCGTTAACGCTAGATATTTAAAACATACGACTTTAAAAAGGCTTGCTTATCTAGCTACAATAACCTCAATAACTCGACTTAGTGTTCTCCTGTAGTACCGTGTAAATCCGCCCTGTTATATCATTTGTGGATACATGTTATCCTGTTCTTTTAAAGAGCATTTCTATCTGCCGAATTCACGTTCAGACGGAGGACGTTGGCTGATAAAAACATCCTGCTCCGTTTCACTGACAACCGCGATAGTGCAAATGCATCACCGACAGTGGATTATTAACGCAAACATTTTCTGGTTTATTTCTGTAAATGCTACAATAAAATACGTACGTTTATTAATTAAGTTATAAACTTGCATAGAAGCATCCTAAACCACCTCAAAGCACTAATATAATGGTTTAAACAACAATTTAGTCCTAACATACTTCCAGTGCAGATCTTGTAGATTTTGTAGAAATGTATGCCATGCTATCCAATCCAGGTTTTGTTTTGTTTCCAGTATGAATTCCATTCACACTATTGTTTTTTTATGCTTTGGTAATATTGATTATAAACTGATATTTAACTGCAGCAGCGACAGTTTATTTTAGCTAGTTCTCCAATATGACTGAGAGTGCAGAGTTTCTGTTGCATGTGTCTGTCTTTAGTCAGCGCTGTGGGAGTTTAGCTGTTGTAGAACTATAAGCAACTTTTCTTACAATGTTGCCAAAACAACTGAACAGGATTATAAGGTGATTTGAGAGAATCGAGCAACGTTTTCTTCCTCGTTGGCTGAGACAGTTCCTTCTTTTGCTCTTCCACAGATGCTGTCCGCTGTCCACTCTGGAGCCCGAGATCTGCAATACATTGATGCAAGTCACTGGAAACGATGGTCTCTCACAAGTGTATATACTGCCAGACTTTTAATATGTGCTGAGGCACGTGACAACTGGCATCATGAGAGGACAAGTTCATGATTGCGCTGATTGTCACAAAACATTTGACCTGGTGTATTTGCATCTTTTCCAGCAGGACGTAGCTTCAAAACATCCATCCAGGCCACAAATGAAAAATGATCTCATGCTTCACTTTAAAGTTACACAAAGGAGCACACACACACACACTTTGCAGTAGGCAAATAAAGCCTTGAGGAGTTCATCTAATAGTCATAACTCTTTATTAAAGGTACCACTTAGCTTCTGAACCATATTGGCCATAAATAAATAATAACGGAAAAAAGGGACAGAGTCATTTACCTTAGCTGTAAAGTCATGCCATACATTCCATAACAGTCACGTGTCCTGTTCTAGTATTTCTCTTCATTTTTTTTGCAAGTTAATTGCCTGAAATTTGAAACCTCAGGCAGTAAAAGTTCTCAAGTAAAAATGTCTTTGGTCTCTTCATTTTCTGTTTAATCAGGTAGACCGTGTCTCAGCGGGGGTTTCCCACACTGCACTGCCTGACTGAGGCTTTTAAGACATAATTTCTCTCATTAGATGTCTGATTTTTGTAAAGAGATGTTGAGACACGCTTGAGTTGCTGCGTATTGATCAAACGCCACGACCAAAGGATTAAAGTCCACAAATGTGAAATTGTGATGTTTGTCTGCAGGAGCTGACTCAGCAGGTAGAGTGGCTGATTTAGGAATAATTATGTCTCTGTGATTGGTTAGAAAGTCTGATGGGGAGTGGTCTAACGCTGGGGTGTAAATAACCCTATTGCTTCTTACTCCTCTGTTGCACGTCATGCAATAATTTAACATCTCCCCCAGTGCTAGTCAGCATCACTTTGAGCTGGGTTTTTCAAATGGTTCAAAACGATTGAATACCATAACAGCGTGTTACGGTGCTGCAACAAGAACACCTGTTGTTATTCTTGCTGATTCTCCAGAGTGAAGATGAAGCTCACTGTGCCACTTCCACTGCTGGCCCTGCTCGCTGTGGCAGGGCTGAGCCGAGCCCAGGTCAAGACCTCTCTCCTGGATTTGACCAACAGCATCGGGAGCGTCCTTCCCAGTTTGAGCCGACCAGCGAACCACAGCAGCATCTTCTATGCAGTGATGTTTGATGCCGGGAGCACGGGGACACGCATCCATGTCTACACCTTCATCCAGAGGGACTCAGGTAATGCTGGGCAGAGCTGGTCACAGTCTCGGATTGCTCTGACCTGCTCTTTAACTCATGTTATGATATCAGCATCCAGGCTGAGAGGCAGATTAAATCATGTGTATTAGCTGCAGCAAGGGCGTCATGAAATATATTTGCATGGCCTGTTAAATTAAATCAATTGATTTATAGTGTAAACAGCGGATAACAAGCAGTTTTGCAGTCTATTCCTTCCCTCAGCCTTTCCTCCATCCTCACAGGCCCATGCTTCTGTAAACCAGCACATTTTCAATTCAGGGCACGTGGGTTATACTTGACTTTTTAAGCAATAATTCTATTTTGCCAGTTTCAAGTCAACATGCTTTATCTTGAATAAATATTCAGCAGAAGCAGATTTAGGTCTCTTAATGCTTTTAATAGCTGCTGCATATTTGATGTGGGTGGATCTTGTATCTTTTAGCAGGGCTGCCTGTTTTGGACAACGAGATGTTCCATTCCATAAAGCCTGGTTTATCAGCATATGCTGACTCCCCTGAAATGGTGAGTTCATTGTCAAATGTAATCAATTATATTGAGCTGAAGGAAAAGGTCAGCTGTCTCTGCATTGTATTCACAAACACTGCCAATAGCCCCCCTCTGCAGGGAATCACATTGCTAATGAAAGTAAGTAGGAAGTGAGAAAAGAAAAACAAGTGAAGATTTGAGCAGCCAGATATGTAACACTTCTCACCTCTAACCAGTCACCCTGTTGTCAAAAGCAGTGCTGTTTTACAGTGAGCATCGTGTCCGTTTTTAAAGGCTGGACACACAGTGAGGATGTTGCTAAAGGTGGCCAAGAAGACTGTACCTCGTCTGGAGTGGAAGAGAACTCCGGTGGTCCTCAGAGCCACAGCTGGGCTTCGGCTGCTGACGGCAGAGAAAGCCCAGGCTCTTCTGGAGCAGGTAAAAGAGTGCAATGGTACTGAGACACCACATTAAGACCTCCTCAGGTACTGTTCACACAATGCCCAGATTCTGTATCGTAGGGGAGTTGTTCGGCGCTACATTGTCTGACACTTTCAAGGGAAAGTGCAACCTCTTATCCAGAGAAGGAGCAGGCAGAAAAGGAATAGAACATGTTCAGTACTATGGCAGGTGGTACAGAGACAAGAGGGAAAGTATCGTTATCAGAGTGGTGTGAGCTTAGTGTGGAGTGGATACGATAGTAATGGATGGACCCGGGGCACCTTGGAAGATAAGTGATACTTTATTAATCCCCCTGAGGGAATTAATTAATCCCTCCAAGCAGAGGAACCTCCGGTTGAGCTACCATTACAGTAGATAACATTAAGGCCATTTCTCTGCTGCTTTCATGCTCCCCCGTTCTCTCTCTCATTCTGCCCCTCCTCGCTCTCTCCTCCTTCTACAGGTCCAACATGTGTTTGACGAATCTCCTTTTTTGGTCCCAGACAACGGCGTCAGCATAATGAACGGCACAAATGAAGGTAACGTCTGCCCCCCTCCCGCCCCCCCCCGCCCTGACAAGCAACACATTCGTCAGTTATCGCAGCCACTCATGTTCTCTCTGCTGTACTTTGTAGGTGGCATCAGTGACCCTTCTGTCCTACTTTCAGTGTGCTGTGTCATTTCTACACGGCATCTTTGTTTACTGCAGACATTTAACTAAACTGCAGTAGATTATTGCTCTTTCTTATGATGACTCTTAAGAAAATGAAATTGCTCTTCACCACAAAGTTGTTGTGACCGTAAAAGGCTGCAATTATGTGGTGAAAACGTGTTATTGTCTGTTGTGCCAAAGTGTAATTGATTTGTCAGCATTTCAACATTGTTTTTAGAATTCCAGCTCACGTGTTTGCACGTGTTTGTTTATGCCAACCATTGTGATTTCTGTGAAAATTAGTCGTCAGCTTTTCCAAAATGAACTTGCGTGTTCCACATGAAATGACTGTTTTACTGTTTCTTGGTTTGCTTGTCTCCTTAAACCTTTTTATTGTAGGAATCCTGGCGTGGATATCTCTGAACTTTCTGACAGGTGCGAACTGAAAACTCATGTCTGCATGGTCTGAAACATAACACACAGAATATTTTGTGTTTTCTGAGCTCAGCTACTATAAATCCACATTTAAGTTAGTGTCTGAAATGATCAAAGTGTCTTTTTATAGACTGGTTCACAAATACAGGCTGAATGCATGCAACTATGATTTTGTTGCCTAAAGGGGCTCGCTCTGATCTTTATCAGGCCTCGGTGTTGGTATTTCATTCTTTCGGGTTGCACATTCTGTGTCAAATAGGCCTTTTGAAGATAGCATCTAAGGTATAACTGATTAGCTTGCCTTCGTTGTGGCTGCTGGATTAAAGTCTGAAATGTTTTCAGGTCACCTGAATGCACAAACCAAGAAGACGGTGGGAATCTTGGATCTGGGTGGAGGCTCCACGCAGATCACTTTCCTGCCAAAACTGAGGGTCAGTTGTTTGTACGTTTAGAGATTTCTGTACAAATGAAAACCGTTGAGCGATTAGTAACCCACTGTCCTTCATACTCCGCTGTAGAAAACCATTGAAAGTGTTCCTGTTGCTGATTATGTTGCCAGATTCCACATCTTCAACTCAACATTTGAATTGTACACTCACAGGTAACAGATTTGATACTTGATGCATGTTTCATAAAACACTAATCCTGCATTGGAATTGTGTGTGATTGCAACAAATCACGTCCTGTTTTAATCTCTGTTCGTTTCCATATTCTGAAATGTTTTAATTTAATTATGTTACACGCCGCTGACTTTGTTTTAACTGCACTCAGATCTGTTTTTAATTGTGAAAAACTTGTATGATCTGTTTAGTCATTAGGATGTGAATAATAGGCAGACCATTTGTTTGGCCTACTTTCAGAATGACTTACTTGTTACATACACAGTCTGTTCCTGGTCGGCTTCCTAACTGTGTAACAATCCTTTGACTTCATGCAGTTACCTTGGAAATGGCCTGATGGCAGCGCGACTGGCCACACTAGGCGCTTCGGGTGCAGGAGGTACGGTACTGCACATGAGGAGAAGGTGGTCCGTTGACATTAGCTCAGTGTTGTTCTTTGCAGGATACTGAGACACAACAGTGAGTCAGCTCTCCAAGTGCTCTCTCGGGTGTTTTTCTCCTTCCTTCCTGAATAAAGGTGGTAACGAGAGAAAGACATGTTTTGTGGGATGTACTTCGTTCTTTCTAATGAACAATTCAAGTCAGAGCCAGAGATGAGTCACCGGAGGGCTTTAGAGAAAACTGCGTTAGTGACTATCCCGAGCGCTTGAGTCAGTTTCAGATCATGGTGACCAGGTGTGAAGCTGTTGAGCCAGTTAGAAGAGTCAATGAGTCACGTCTCTGCTCTCACAGGGTTGGAGTGGCGGGTTTTTAAAAGTTCCTGCTTGCCAAAGAAGTTCAGGGATGAATGGAGCTTTGGAGGGCTGACCTATCAAGTGAGCGGGGACCCAGATGGTGAGATCTGGTTTACTTCATTTAAGTATAATTAAGTAAATCCAAAGCTACTATATGTGTGAATGAACATTTTAAATACACTTTTTTGAATTTCATTGTAACGGGGTTAAACCTAACCATATTTTTGCAGACTACAAACGTCCAGCATAAATCCAAGTATGTGACAGATTAGAGCAAATACAAAACTGAAACTTTTGTCACGGTAACCCAAACATCTGCAGTTATGTTTCCAAAGCCTATATAAACTGACTTAGTTGAATTGGTTTCATAATGTTCCAACATAAGATGCATAATTTACACTGCTGTCTCTGTTTCCTCTGCAGGTTACAGCGGATACAAGCTTTGTTATCAGGAAGTACTTAAGGCGGTGAAGGGGATTATTCATCAGCCGTACGAGCTTGAAGACAGCAACGTTTTCTATGCATTTTCCTATTACTTTGACAGAGCGGTGGATGCAGGCCTTATCGGTTAGCACAAACACCCTCTGTACACACCTTACATAATTATACAGACTCGGCAGAACGTTATTACCCATTCCAGTGCTAGACAGAGGCGGGCAAATGTGAGTCATCTGCACCCATCTCAGTGGATTTGATGAGCTATAGGTGTGTAGTTATTAGAGAAATTGCTATCCTCTGCCAGTCTGAGCTGGAAGGGCACACACTATTATTAGTATTATGGAAATGTGCATGTAGATCTGCTCTCTTATTGAATGGTATCGCATTTTAAATGTGAGGACGATGACGCCAATCACCCCTTGTTGCAGATTGCGTCCAAGGAGGCATGCTGGAGGTCAGAGACTTCAAGAAGAGAGCTAAAGAGGGTGAGATGGGCAAAGCAATGCATGGTAACTGTGACAGATGATGTGCAGCTCCTTGTACTTGAGACACAGCGTGCATCTCAATAGTCTGTCCTCGCTGCTACGTGAAATCCTGCCCTCATCCCTCAGCAGAATACAGATGACGGATTATCCAACCTAACAGATGATTCCCCCTTTTTGTCTGTTCAGTGTGCAATAAGATGACAAAGGACCCTCCCATCAGTTCTTTCCTGTGCATGGACATGACCTACATCACTTGTCTGCTCAAGGATGGGTTCGGCTTCAAGGAGAGCACTGTGCTGCAGGTGAGGCAGCACCGCACAACACCTCCCGCAGAAGGATCGAACAGAACTTTTTTAATTCAACTACTCGTGTGTTGTATATCTCAGACTTGGCTTATGATTCATGCAACTCTATTCACTCATTCAAAGAAACGTGCATGGTTACATTTAAAATAGTCTCAATTTAGCATTTGGTTTACCATTTTAATAGACCCTAGATAAGGAGAACATGATACCCGACATTTGTAATAAAAAAAAAGAAAAAGTGACGTCCCAAACAGCATAAAAAAGAGAGCACAATTTATGCTCAAGGAAATAAAAAGTGAATATAAAAATCTGCACAAAAGGATTTCTGTTACTTTTTTTATTTCAATAAATACAAAAGGCATTTGAGTGATTTGGTGATTTGGGTTTTTTCCCCTCCTAGTTGACCAAGAAAGTGCACAACGTGGAGGCAAGCTGGGCTTTGGGCGCCACGTTGGACCACTTCCACAACCTGAAGATCCACTGAGGAGAAAGGAGGAGCAAACACTGCTGAGGTGGTGCTCCGTAACAAACATGCCACCTTTTTATATAGCGGCCCCAGACATATGCATTTTGTTCCATGAGGGCAGAACTAAGCCCTCGTGGGTACTTCTTCTTGCGTGTTAATATATTGAGTTGTACGTGATCAATGTGTTGCCTCAGTCAGAACAAGTGAAGCACTGGATGTTACCAACAACGCACTCTGTGAATGCAGCATTGGGCATTACTGCATACACTGTTTGAAATAGGTTTTAGTTTTTTATTCTAATGTTATGTTAAAAAACAGGGTGGTCTGTCTCGTTAGGCTGGTAGTGCTGTGCAAGACCCTTGTTTACATGCAGCAATGTGATAAACTGTGCTTTAGCAGTTTTAATGCCAAGTTTTGTAATTGGTATAATGGGGTACACGTTTCAATTTGACAGTGTCATCCATTTAAGTTTTCAAAATAAGTGACTCATTTTCCATTAGAGATCATCATCACTGCGTTTCAACCTCAGACTTCTGTTTACAATGATAATGCACATAAACAATGCATGTTCATTATATTATCTAACTTTTAAACCCGTCTCAGTATTTCTTTGGGAGTATTTGTTTTCAAAAACTTGAGGAAAAAAGGTTGTTTACAAACTCTGCCATTTCACACTTGTCAAAATAAAACCGTCATCGGTCGCTAATTACAAATATCTACAGGGGTGGAAGTCAGTGATTCATCTGTTGACCAATAGATGTCTATGTTTAGTCCACGGTCAGTCTAGTGCTGCTTAAAATAGGCTGTATGTGACATTTTTCATGATGGCAGACTACAGCAGCGCCACCACATCTTCTCCATATGCATGGCCTTCTGTCGTCATGGTCACAAGCTCGTGTGGCTGAGAGAGAACTACCACCGAGTCTGCAGAACCTGGAAGGAGGGACACGAAGTCAAGTTCAGAGAGAAACGACCTGGCAACATGAATGTTGTCTGATGGTGAGACATGCCAGCAGAAAACCACTTTGCCACCTAGCAGTAGCTTACTTAAACCATATATTTACATTTATAGGTTACTGAATAGAGTGTGGTTGGTAAATGTATGTACTCTAATCCAGGGGCGATAAACCATTCTATTTAGAAAAAAGCCTTTCCTACTTTGAAATTAAACACAAATACGCCGGAAGCTCAGATGTCCCAGTTTTTAACCCACACTTAAATGCAGCATGCATTTACAAGTCTGTAGAGCTCCAACTAGCCTTAAAATAGTCTCAATCCCAAGAGTAACCTGATCTGTGCATAACACAAGACATTTGTATGCACAGGAAGATTTTTGAAAGCTAAAAAGCATCAGATTTGAAGTTGGAGTAAAATATTTTAAAATCGTTTTCAGCTACAAATCATGTAATACACATTTAAAAATCATATTGACACTATATTCACTCCATAGTTTAAGTTCTGGCAAATGGGAACCATTTCAAACAAGTGTGGTCTTGAGAGCTAATCTTAGACCTGAGCCATAACAGATAATGTTATGTTTATATATAAAAATCATGTTACCACAATTGAATGTACGAAACAATACACTAATATTCAAGAACTAAATGACAACACTGTTAAATACCAATTAACTAAAGCTCTGTTTGCTGTGGCTGTCGGAGGTGTCTCACAGTAGAGAAGCATGTGACAATCAGAAAGGGTCATCCTGAATCTATGAGTTGGTGGGAAGGTATACTCCGTGTAGAAATGTGTCATTTATAAACCGGACTGGATTTTTACAAGAGGTAAAGATATTTTTTGCGACTTTTTCCTGCCATATTACATCATTTTGAGCTTGAAGTGATTCACCAGTAATCCAGACAGCAGCTATTCTAAATCACCATTACAAAAGGCAGTTACACAGCGGAGTCATTAAGTAGAGCAAGCTACAATCAACCGGGTTTCAACTTTGACAATCACCACTTTAATATAATAAGCGTTCTCAAAGGCAACATATGCAGCAAACTGCACAGTTACAGTACAAAGTCATGACAACAAGACAAACACCTCCGACGTGAACAGAACACTGAGCTTCACGAAATGATTTACTTTTGCTGTTGTATTGTGAGAGGTTTCATAATTTGGTATGTATTGTGTTTTCCATTCAAATGCCTACCTGGCGATCTCAGCATGGCATGGTGAAGATTCATGGGCTCCACGGTTGTTGTCATGGTGACCATACCATCTCCATTTACTCCGTCTGCCTCCAGCAGGCTGCTCTGTGTCAGAGCCTCTCCTGTCAATCGCAAACAAGCAACAAACTTTAGCGTTTATGTAAGTAAGTATGAAAGGGAGAGGGACACACACACACACACACACACACACACACACAGAGAGAGCTTAATCCACGACCTCTGCAGCCAACATGTAGTGCCAGTCTGAGACATCACTGTTCAAAACGGAAATCTGCTCATTATTACGCACTTTCTACGTTACCTTTTGACGCTTGAGTGCAAACAGATTTTTTGGGGGTTGTTTTTTAGAGTGTAGTTATTGCAACGCAGTCAATTTAAGAATCCATGCAGTATAAATAACACAGGGACTACCCCTCTGTTGTGAAGCTGCATCTTCCTTTGCTCTGCTTTAACAAAAGACCAGCCTCTTTGGGGAGGCTGACCCGAATAAATGTGCGGTTTATAATTAGAGCTTTGGCAGCGTTTCAGCTGCGGTGCTTTCCACTGCTACAGAAATGTGACAAGGAGGCAAACGCACTGTCTGCTCTCATTTTCAACACGATAAAACCTAATTTAAGTTGATTTTGTACAATTAGACAATATGTTGGAATGTCAAGAGCTCATTGAGAGATACTTTTAATCTGAAGAGGAGCTGAAACTCAGCCTAAGAATAGAGGCAGGAGTGAACTTGGGTGCATTTCCCACAGCTGAGCTGCAGTGGGAGATTTACTCAAATGTCTACTCATTTATCTCAGTCATTTGTAAGGTGATGGCTAAAAGAGACATCCGAGTAAGGCAAGAGGAGCTTGAAGACATGAATTTGAGTTACCGGGCCATTTTAACTCTGTGATTACATACTTTTCAGACGATTCTGACCCCATCACAAGATGCCCAACAGGCCTATTTCTGCGGTAAAGTTGCGGCGTCTCTGCTTTTCCAGAGATATGTGCAGTCTAAAACAATTCAGCTTCTGGCGCTGAAGAATACAAATTTGAATGATACATTTTTAAGCACTATAAGTCATTCATTATTCAAGAAATGTAACTTAAACCAACCACCATCTCTATGCACATTTTAAAATGTATGGGCGGCTTGAAGCTACATAACGCAAGGATTAGCAGAACCACCTACTGCAGTGTCTAAGAGAAAAGGATCATGTGAGTGAGAGAGACCTGTTTCTCTGCTTTCGCCACCGAGCCCCTCCTCTCCGTGTCGCTTCCTCATGTGGACATTTCTGCTGCCCGACTGAGAGAAAGTCTTCCCGCAGATCCCACAGTGATGAGGCTTCTCGCCTGCGAAACAGACACAGAGACGTACCATCCTGTGATCCCACCTGAACTGATGCAGGACGCATGTCTTCGAGGCACATGATGATGAGCTGTATCTGTGGCAGGTGCTCCGCTGCACAGCTGGAACCCCGGTCCCACTCACCAGAATGTACAAGCATGTGTTTCCGTAGACTGGAATACTCTGCAAAGGATCGCCCACATCCATCTGCTTCACACAGAAAAGGCTTCTCTCCTGGTAGCAGCCACCACACACACACACACACACACACACACACAGATATTGTTACTCCACAATACAAAGACATGTAGTACACTCGTTATTGCAGAAAATGTTGAAAGTAATTTTAATGGTCCAAAACACTCTGGAAGTGTACAAGGCAGCTTTTTTGTTGTGGCAGCTGACCTATTTAAGAACATAAAAAAATGTATGAACATTTCATCCAACCAAGTGGATATTATAGCTCACAGAAAGCTGTTTCAGGCATATGGGCAGAATATAAACACTGTGTAGTGTAGCTGGTCTGCTAACTGGTCCCTAGATAAAGGAAGCAGACTGTGGAAGAAGCCATCAAAAATCTTAATGTCACCCTAAATAAAATATGACAGCACTGATACTCATTGCAGCAGTGAGACGGAGGCGCCAGTGCTGCTGACTCTTCAAACTCTTCAGCCTCGACTGCACCAAGGAAGCATTAAATGAGCAGAGTCAAACAGTCTGAGTCAGTTACGGCTTCCAGCGTGTTTGGGCTTTCATACGCGGGTATCTCCTGCTCCCCACCTGTGTGTATGCGTCTGTGGTTCTTCAAGTTTCCAGCAGTGGTGAACTTCTTGCCACAGTTCTTCTCCTTGCAGATGAAGGGCTTCTCGCCGTTGTGAGTCCTCATGTGAACCTGCAGCCTCTGCAGCACGTAGAAGCTCTTCCCACAGCCCTCGGCGCCGCACCTGAACATTCGGTCGTTCCTGGGAGCCGAGATAACCAAACAAACAAGCCTCGGTGTCTCCTGTGCACGCGGCTCATTTGCAACGGCCCACCCTGAGGTCAGCCGGGGCAACCGCCAATAGGTTTCCTACATGGGTGTTAAGAGAGCTCCCGCAGTTCAAATGCACACTTCTTTCTAAGTCTCAGCTGTTTTTCTCCTGTTTGGCTGCTCCGTCTGGCTCCACCACAAACAACATGGTCGGATCACTCGGACTAAGCTGTAAAACTTCTGTACAGCTGGGATCCAACACATCTGTCTCCTGCTTTTGGATTGATAAATAAACCAGTTTAACTAATTGAAGTCTCAAGAGCCTGGGAAACCATTTCATTTGTATTTGATTTCTACAGCATTATACAATAAATGCCTTTGTCAGCGATCTTCTGAATTCTGTTGTAGATAAAAGGTTTTCAGATCTGATGGATTGTATTCAAATAGGTTTTTAAGACTTTTATTGTAATACTTCTTGAAAATGTAAAGACAGCCACGTTGTGGTGGGCCGGGCAGTCGTTTGGATAAAATGTCTGCACAATTTTCTTTCAAAGGCAACAGAGGAACTTTACAGGTCAGAACGGCTTGGGTTTTTCTATCAACAGCTAAGACTTGATTGCATGTTACATGTAAAAGCTGGGAAACTGTATCAGCCGGATTATTTTCAATTTGGAAAATGTATTCACATTGGCCAGGATTTGCACAGGGTTGAATAATGATGCTTCGCCGACGGCATCTTGTCGGGACTGCTGCCTGGATCCATTATGCTCCGTGTGTGTGTGTGTGTGTGTGTGTGTGTGTTACCTGTGTGTTTTGAGGTGGTATTTAAGATGAGCCGGCCAGGTGAACGTCCTGCAGCAACCCTCAAACGAGCAGCGCAGGATCTGCTTGGAGAGGGGGCGGCCGGTGCGAGACGGCAGCTCCCGCTTGTCCCCGGAGTCCGCTGTCAAACTGTGCGTGTGGTCTCCTAGGCAACCAGAAGGGGAAAGTGAGCGGGGCCGTGCAGAGAACAATCCGGCCGTGCCAGGTGGCCGATCTCTGGGGCCTCGGCTGTATAAAAGCTAATCATCGGGTACTGACTGAGACCTGCTGAACAACTGCAGCCAAAAGAAAACAACCCGAAGCTGAATGCAATCACCGTCTCTTCACCTGCTCCGGCTCCCCGCTCTGAATGCCTTTAACAGGGCCAATTTAGCTTACAGCGTGCCAGCAGTAATGTACCTATAACTGACACCCCACTGCTTTAGGGAACTTTTCTACTGCAAGTTAGTGGGAGGGCAGACATTATGTTAGCTCAGACAGTGGCGTTTTAGTCCTACAATGAAACCAGTTGCCGTCTGAGCAGACATTTCATTTAACTGTTCGATGTATTTCAAGGCTTTTCTCGACTGGTACATATTTTTCAATGTGCTATAATTTTTAAAACACTTCATTTTGGTCTCGGGAGATCATCTGTGGCTGGATCCACATAGTGTAAAAAAACCCTTTGCAAACTGTTGACTGTAATGGAAATATAAATGAGGTGGAGGAGAAATGTGGAGAAATCCTGAGGAGGAGAGTCCATCTGAACAAACTCTGCTACATGATTAACCACGATGTGTCAAAACACAGTGTACGTTGATTCTGAGACACTGACAGTCACAATTAAAGTTACAAACTGCCGGTAAAGACATTTTGCAGCTGTAGCAGCAAAAAGCAGTAAAACACAAACAGCACGTAGAACCACGCAGCTAACGCAGAAGATCATCACCCGGGGAAACAGATCAAGGCCGGGATGGGAGGAAATAAACCATGGGCATGCAAAGATGGAAATAAACTTCACTCCTTTCACGTTTTTTTAACCACTACCTCTGGCTGCAAATCAGCTCAGAGGGAGTTCAAAGATCAGAGACTTGTCTGGGAGTCACGAGTAAAATCTTTATCCAACAGGCAGCCTGTGGAGGGAAGTTACAAATGGGTTGTGATGTGGTCCTGACTCCTGGTGTGGGTCAACCGCTTGCAACGGCACCGTGTGCTGTGAGACAGGAACTGTCTGTGTCGGATTAGAGGAGAGGGTGGACAGTATAAAGAGGACGGCTTCTAACTAAGCAAGCACCAGATTAAGACATCGTTTTGGCAGGTGAACAAGCTGTAAGAGAGTTTAATTATATCAAGACGCGTATGTGACTTTGGACCGCGTGAGGAGGGTCCCAAACAGCCGCTGTGACACCGTGTTCAGTGACCTGATGAGGAACTTCAGCTTTACAGACATTCTGACCAGTCAAAGCAGGAAAAGCACCGGGGGAACTAACAACATAAACGATGGGCCCATCTCATGAAGTGTCCCAGTGAGTGAGCAGAAACAAAGCGCCTGCGCCCGGGAACTGGCTCAGGACATCACTGCTCCAAACAAAGAATAATCCAACATATAAACCCAGTTTTTGTACGGACAAAACAAAACAAGATGAATTATATTAGTTGGTGAGTTTAAGGTGCTGGTAGATGGGTTTTTGTTACCTTTGGATGGAGCCAGGCTAGCTGTTTCCCCCTGTTTCCAGTTTTTGTGCTAAGCTAAGCTAACTGGCTGCTGGGGGTAGCTTCATATTTAGCACACAGACATGAGAGTGGTATTGATCTTCTCATCTAACTCTCAGCAAGAAAGCTAACATGCACGTTTCTAAAACCTTCAGCCATTCTTTTATCCTTCACGTGACATTTTCCCGATCACCTGTGTCCTCTCCCGTCTCGTCTTTCTGAACACTGCAGCTTCTCTCCCTCTCTGAAGCCTTCCTCCGCCTCTATTCTAAATGCACATCAAATAACCAGAGCAGACACAGCACAACAGATACTGATCAAATAATGTGGCATTTAGAACTCCACGGGATATTTGCAGACTTGTAAATCCATGTAGACAAAGCTACAAATTTATTTGGATTTAGAGACTTAAGTGCTGAACACAGTTCCAGTCGGTGCTGATTACACTACATTTCCATCTTATCATTGACCTCATTTCTCTGCCTTCTGTCTTTGATTCCTGCCATAAATAAACTAGCTGATTTTATTTTAGCATAAAAATGTGCTGCATCCTGTACACAAGCGTGATTTCTTTTTATTCCGTTTTTTCTAATATTAGCCGTGATCACATTCAATCACAGAGAGGTGGCTGTGACGCACGTCCCTGCACAGCAACATACTGTAGCTTGTGTTGATAAGACAGAGTGACTTTACCGCTGCTGACACTTGCAGCTCTGGCGTCCTGGCTGGCCTTGGCATCCCGCGCGAGCTGTGCCCGCGTGGCGGCAATCAGGCTGTCGTGCGCCAACTCTTGTACCCGCAGGTACCAGGGAGCACTGCCATCTATCCCATAGTCCCCCGATGAGACCCCCTCGTCGTCATCGTCCCCGGCGCCATCTGCGGCGAAGATCAGCGACTCCGAGGAGGCTGTGATGCCTGAGAGGGGAGTAAAGGTGGCGGGAGAATCACCGTGAAACAAGGATCTGCAAAAATCTGCAAGATCATCAGCGGCCGCAGCCTCTAGGTCACATTGATGAATTCATTATTGTCCTCACATATCAGCAATTTTGGGTTAAATTTTATGAGAGGATGCTCGCCAACACAAAAACACACTAAGAAACCCCAATCCCGCTTTACTTACAATTGAATTGAATGTAATAGAAAGAAAGTGACTGTCTACCAACAAGTATTTGCTATGCTTCACAGCGCTCACTGAGTCACAGGCAGAACTCAGCGCGCTGCACAAAAGCTGTACGTCAAGGGGACAACATTTATTTCTTTGCCTGTCTTGCCGAGGGGCCGATGAACCAAAACAATGCCTGCCAAGGATCATTTCTTCCAGCCAAAATAATTCCATTTTCCTCATGAAAATGTGTCACCCAATTTCTTTTTAGCGCTGCGTGCAGAATCCGGAGACACAAAGTACAGACACAAGATCAGATTTAGAGTTTCAGCGTAAAACTTCTCACGCTTTTAAAAGGATGTTTGAAATCCCTCGGGAAGTGACTCATCACACGGGACTAATGGAAGGTATCTGACTAATTATTATCTTCATTATCGACTGAGTTTTTTTTTTTGACTAATTCGAACAAAATGGAGAAAATGATGTAGTAATTCTGACAGGAGGAAAAGCTCTTCAGGTGTCTGCCCGGTGCATGCTAGGCCTACATTTCAGACTCTAGTGTCATGTGACTAGTTAAAGGTCGGATGTTTGGCGTTTCCTTTTTACCTTTTGCGAGGTTCAGTAGGACATAAGTGCTGTCTGGCTGTTGCAGGTCATGGAGGATGGGTGGGGGGCTGGGTGAGGCCCGTGGATGAGAGTGTGTCTGGACCACTAAGGGGCTTCGCTCGGACACACCTCCAAACTCTGACAGGGACGGTGAGTTCCCGGGCTCATGGTTCAGGCCTCCACCTGAGGAGAGAACACAGGGGCTGTTAAGTTTTAGTCCTGAAGAAAACAAATTCACCTCATCTGCAAATCAAATAATCAAACTGTGGTTTATGCAGTTTGTCAGGGACAATAAGAGCACAGTAGGGGGGGTCCCGAACCCTGTAGGTGAAGCAGGCGGCATTCAGTTTTAAAGTTAAATGAATCAATCTGGTGCACTTTGACAGCAAAATTATAAAGCTGTTCAGTAAATCATTTTCACTTGTGTTTCCTGCCCAGACAAACTCAACGTCTGATCCAAATCTCTGCGTAATATTACACACAGCTGGCAGAGCGTGGGCACCTTCTTTAACTCACCGGGATTTAACTGTTAACTGACACGGTGAGCTGTTCCGACAGCGACATGAATCAGCATCATGAAAAGCCGACTAAAGACTAAAGACTACTAGCAAAGAAACTATCAAGGAATTGCGACACTCCGATTGGCTGTAACTGTTTCCACTGGAGCCACAGTAGCTCTGTTGGAGTGAGAGATGATGACAAAAATAATCCTGTTCATTATGAGACTTTGGCGGAATAACTTATGGAGGCAGCCACACATTAGTTAATAAATGGAAAACACTGTTCAAAATGTCGATATAAAAGTTACATTTTCAATAATGTAATGATGAAAATGTTTTCATGGATGCACACGATGCAATTTGATAAGAAACACTTAATGTAAACATATCTGTGTTTCCTCACAATCACTTCAATTAAAAAAATGTGGCAACTGAAACAAGTTGTGAACACATTAACATATCATGGCCTTTTAAATCGATATGATGATCCAACACTCACTCTGATTTAGCTCTGTGTTTGGTCTCCGCCAACTCCTGAAGGGAATATCTGGCTCTTTAACTACAAAATACTCCACTATGTTCACCAGCTAGTTTTCAACTGTGTCTGTCTGCTGTTTGGTGCTGGGTGGGTAGTGAACAGTGTTTTGTTTTCGCTAAAAATGACGCCATGACAGCGGTGAGAGTGAACCGAAACAGTAAAGTTGCAGGCAAACAGCTCAACAACGAGCTGAAACTCTGCCAGCTCTGTTGGTCGAGGGGAGCTGCAGATTTGGGTGATAATTCTCTGTAGGTTCATCACTACAAGCAACCCCTTTCATTGTTTTCACATTTTCATTTGAGCTATTATTAAAAATATCCTTCATATTTGGTATGTGGCAGAGATGTAGCCTATCACAGCTGGTGTCGGTGGCCTGTTTTTTACATTTTAATCATGGCAAACGTATTGAAAGTACAGTACAGTAAAAAATGAGTTGCCGTGTTAGGTTGGGGTTATGTTTCCTTCTTCAATTACAATGAAGACGATAAAGCAGAGATGATTGTCTTGGGCAACAATTTGCTAAATCATTTGTAGTGTGACACCATTGAAAACACGAAGATAATGCTCGCATGAACATTTATTAGCATACCACCATGTGACGGGTGCGAGCCCTGGGGAGTGTGTGTGGACTCCAGTGTACTTGTGTCCAGACCAGCACCTGGTATTCATCGTGTTCGGTTTGGATGTGCGTGCTTTTGTAAACGTGGATTTTGTTTGTATGTGTTTTGAAATGGTATCTTGACGCTGCAGGTGTCAGACATTCGTGGGACGTGTTCTACTACAACCGTACATCATGTGGCCCACAAGAAAGAAGCCAGTAGAATTAACTAACTCTAAATACGACTGGGACTGTGTGACATGTGGTAACACAGAAAAGGAGTACGCTTTGAATCCCGCTGCAGGACAAGAGCAGTGAGCGGCTGCTGACCTGTGAGCTCCAGCGGGCTGCACAGTGATCTCTCAGCTGGAGCCAGCAGAGGCAGGCAGGAGTGTTTGGACTCCGAGTCCTCCAGACCCTGCACCAGCGGGATGGACGCGTTCTGCACAAACTGCACCAGCAGCTGAGAGGGGGGAAAGAAAAGAGAGCCACAGCATCAAACCGACAGGACACGACGCTCACAGGGCACAACAAAGTCTTCTGGAAGTGCGATGAAGGTGGAGCATGAAAGTGATGCCAGGGTCACCTCTGGTTTGGAGTCAAGCTCATCAGAAAGCATGGGTCACCCTGAGTGGAACCTGTGGAACAACAACACAACACTGACCCATCAAACGCACACAGGTTTGCTACGACTGATCAAAGCAACGCCCAAATGTGACCTACTAAATGTGAGATTCTCTGTTGGTCATAAGCGTGGGGTGCAGGTCATCTTCGAAAATCACGATACAATCTGCGGTCAAACAACAGGACAACACGTCAAAATACAAGCAGCTTTACACGCCTCGGCTTTGCTAGTTGGCAGCGAGTCGCTACGAGTTTGACAATTAAAGTCCGAATAACTGGCGGGTCAAACAATGTAGCTATATTTAGATAAACCTCGACAGTCTGAACAGTGTTGGTTAAACAGACATGACAGGCTGCGTTGTTAACTTAGCTAGCAGGGTTAGCAGTCAACAACAGCTACCGGGGCTACCAGATAGATGTTAGCCGCCTGGTGTCAAAGCCTGGCCACTGTCGGTCCACAGTGCAAGCATTTAATGTCAGAAACATGAAACTAGTCCGTTTACCTTTTAATAGTTGTGTAACTGAGCTACAGCGTGAGCGTTGCTGGATAATTGTCCCAAAACAGAGGTGCAGATTTCTTCTACGGCGTCTCCGATGGAACAACGTTTGGGCACTTCCGCGTTTTCTTCACAGTGTGTCTCACTGACGCCATCGAGTGGTCAAAACTGTAAACTACATTGTAAAATAAGAGAATTAACTACATAAGAATGGGTGGGCAGCAAACAGTTCTCATGTCCTCTGTCGTGACATTTGCACGACATATATATTGATCTTCCGAAGGATTTGCTGCCAATTATTTAACTAGATCCCATAACTAACACTTTGAGGGCAGATGCTTTCATTTAGCTACTTTTTTCCTCACTTGGTTTTCCTAGTGTGATAGTGGGAGTGGTGTGTGGAAAACTCCAAAAATAAACATTTCACTCTCCATCTTTCTCACCTTCCTCCAAGATTACTTAATGCTTAATGATCCTCCTCCCCATGAAACTTAAAAAAATGTTTGCTTTATGCTGTTTTACAATCAAGAAGCAGAGCCATTAATTTGGACTGATATCAATGTAAAAACAATAACATGAAAGCCAACAACAGTGTCTTTGGAATGACATTTATTACACAAACAATGAGATTGAAATTGAAATGTATAAAAAGAGCCCTAAAGCGCGTTACTTCAAACCCTTTCTCCATCCTAGTTTATTGATCTTTGATTGGTACAGATGAAGTGTCATTCTTGAACTGTAAGAAATGAAACTGATGTTTTGGTAAATCCTCCACCATGAGGATTTCAAAAGACTTTCTGTATTTACATTTTTAGAATAGAAAAAAATTTAAGATTGTCAGCAGGCCACACTACATTCAACCTGCCTATTTCCACCAAAGGAATCCATCATGTTTCCACCAACATTCCTTTTATTTTTTCGCTTAAAAAACCCAAAACAAAGATTATTTGGGCTAATGATCATTTTGTCCACCTCGACTGAGACATTTTGATAAAACAATCACAATCCTTTTCACAAACATTTTTTAGCATCTTTAAAATGAAAGACACACTGAAATGCACTGAGGAAACGCAGCTGCCAGCATTTAGATATCCAGTGTCATGAAATTAAAAATGTCCTACTGTACAAGCAACAACAGTCTTTCCTATTTTTCAAATTCTTGTTCTGAAAACATTGTGGTCACATAACACGATTGTGTCACGACGACAGCAATAACAATTCATGACACAGCATGTAGCATATGTAATATGGTCATCAGAGACCTATGGTTTTAGTTTAAGAGTAACCACAGCAGTGTGGATCCATGTAAACAAAAACTTACAGTGAGCGGATGGGAGCCACTCCAATAAATAAACTTGCTGTGGTAAAAACTGTTATAATAAAAAAAATAATTTAAAAAAAACAGGATTGTTGTGCTACTTTCAACCAAAACTGAATTGGCCTTTGTGATATTTCAGTACCATAATTTCTTCTGCTGGCAGTGGACCAGTATCAGAACAGCAAGATCTCATTTCAGAAGGTGACCATCGTTTTTAAGATTTTCAGACTCTACAGGGACCCATTAAGAAAGAACATTAATTCCAAGAATATAGCATCTGGTCGAGGAGGAACTATTACAAAAGAGTTCAAATTCATTCTGTAATGATCATTTCAGACATTTAAAGTTTAGTTAAATGTGTGAATTATGTTGCTAGTCAAAAAAATAAAAAGGAAAGTTTGCACTGGTAAGATCTCATCTGAAGAATGTGTGACAGCTGTAAGAAGAAAGAAAAAGAGCTAAAAGACCAAAATAGTGCCAGCAGTGCTGCTGTGCTGGCTCGAGTGTCTTAATAAGGCCTTCATTAAAAGGACACGTGGTATTAAAATAAATCACTGATCTATTACAAATGACAATAGCACAAAATGATTGCCATATCAAAAGATTCTGTTTTCTTTGCTGTGCATCAAAATTATTTTGCAATGAGCCAACTGTGGCTTTAATAAGCTTAATTTTTGAACTAAAAAAGATTTACAGCTGAGGACCTACGGTTAGCACACGTGTAAGTGCTGCACAGGTCGTGACAATGTAAGAATTTCAATTATTTCTGCAACTTCTATTTCTGACGTTCGGGAAACACAAAATCACATTTAGGTTGCTTCATAAATTAATTGTGGGTCTTCTTCACCGATTTAAAAACAGCACGTGTTTGTTTTTTTAACTTGGTAGTGCAGAAAAAAATCTGTCATGGTGACATGGCCTTCTAAATACTGCTGGAAACGCATGCGCCAGTTTAGCTGCACTCACTGGCTTGAACCACATTGATTATAGTGGGGAGACACAGCATGGTTTTCCAGTAGGATCGTCACCCTAAACACATCAAATCTCTAACAACAAACATAGCAATTCATTTACAGTGTTTCTTGTTGAAACATACCATCGCATCCTCTGCTACTGTGTCCTCTTCAGAGTCAAAATTCCCACTGATTCTAAGAATCAATAATTCAAACACAAGCTAAAATATAAAACAAAACAGATGTTATTTTCAGGACACCCACAATTCATTCACAAAAGAACCCAAATGTCTGAGTTTATGTGACAGACTGGCTTGTTGCAGAATACATGTCGCTCTTAAGTGCACATTCACTTTTTACCTGTATTCATGTTCTAATTGATATGGGATACGACTATAAACCCTTACTCTATGTTCCATGTGTGAATTTTAAGTCAGCACAGCAAGTACATTATCAGCGCATCAAATATTATTACATAGACAGACTGCTAAATACTAAGGAAACTGATAGTAATGAAAAATAAAAACGTATGTGGCCCAAAGATGATGTCTTCATCAAGAAACCTGACCTGATGGTTGTCTTAGTGGACTCAAAAAGGTTCACACAATGAATTTTCCATACAAACAGAGATGAACAGTACAGTATTACCACATTAAATTACACCCATGTATATAAAAAAACAACAGACCTCATACACAAGTCACTGATACATACGGTCGAACTATAGGAAGCACTCTTTACACTGGGATGTTATCAGGGAAGCATCTAAGTGGCTGTTAAAAGCTTAATTTTCAGCCAGTCTGCACTGGATTACAGCTGCCATCAACATGATGGGAATGTGAAACTTGAAACATCGACGGGACATTCCAAATCTTTCACATGAAGTTTTAAAACGCAGCAGGAACTAAAAAGACACTTTAGGCACATCTTTGTCTATTTGAAAGAAGCTGACTGGTAAGATGCCCAAGACACATTCAGTTTATGTTATTGTAACTGCTGCATAAAAGAAGTCGGATTATGTATGCACACACCTTGTCATGCACTGTTAACGTTTAAATATCCAGTCTTAGGGGCTTTAATCAAGCTTTCAGATTCTGAGCCTGTATTTTGCGTTCAGTAAAAAAACAAAAAAACAACAACAATATTTGTTCATCCCTTCATGCCTTAGATCCAAATCTCTCTGGGCTTTTGGGTCTTGATTGCCAATGAGCCAAATGTTTCTGTGTAGCAGAGATGCAGGTGCAGAATTGCAGAACAGTGAGCAGTGAGATTCTGGCCTTGTTTGACCTTCAGGTCCCTGACACACCAGGCCAACCATAGTCTATAGTTTTTGCAGTGTGTCCTTCACTGATGGAACTAGTCGGACCTGATCTGTGGCGATTAAGCTTGTTGAATTAGCGACTGAGGCAAATAGAGAGAGTACTCTGACTTACTTTAGTGTGGCTTTTTCTTGATTTTTACCTCCATTTTTACTCTTGTACAAGCTAAAGCGCATATGCTGACAACACCGGGGTAGAGCCAAGCAAAGTGTACAATGTATGCCGATGTTCTCAATTTGTAATCTGAGCAAACAATGAGACTATTTTCACAAATTGTGTGGCAGTGTAGTTTGCTCTGCTTGCCATGATGTTCCCTGGATTACTAGTACAGACTGCAGACTCAAATGTTTCCTCGCACACAGGTGCAGAACATATGTGCATGTTGGCCGCCAGTTGGCCACCAGCTGTAGTCTTAGGAAGAGTGCAACTTTTAACAGAAGACACAAAGCAACCAAAAGTCTTTATCTGTACCAATTCTTTGAGGTCGGCTTGGTGTGTCAGGGCCCTAAGGCAGCCGGCAGCCAAAAAGTAGGCCACGGCCCCACTGTCTGCGTGAGAGAGTCTGGGGGGTGGGGGTGTATTGTGGAGCACATTACTTTCGGTCCATGCGTCTCTGTATTCTTCAACCCCCAATCCTGTCCTTCCTTCCCCCATCTCAGTCAAAAGGATTACTGTCTCGCACTAGTCTTGATCTAATCTGTCTTTCTCACCATCTTCCTCCTGAAGGCTGGCCTGCTGCTTAACACAGATACTGGTGTCACCGCTACTCAGAGCCTGAAGGAAGAGGTCTGTGTCTTCTTTCAGCTGGTCTAGGTTGCTCTGGGTGCGTCGGTTCTGCCGGTGGAGCTCCTTGGTGCGGAGTGCGATGTCTAGCAGGCCAGATTTGCTCAGGATGTGGTAAGTGTTGCAGAAGCGCTTCCTCTTTGTATCCACATCACCACCACTGTAGTCACATTCACCCGCTGAGCTGTCCTCCTGGGTGACCGTTCGGTGAACAGGGGGTGTCTGGTTTTTGGAGCCAGTGGTGTGAGTGAAAGACAGGGAGGTGGTAAACTCTGCCTGGCTGACGACTGATGAAGGCCTCTCCCTGGCAGGACTACTGCTGGCGCTGGTTGCTGGTGTGTGGAGAGAAAGCCGGCTCTGGAGCAAAGGAGACATGGTGCCGGGAGTAGCAGGAAGACTGGGAGTGGACGAGCCAGAGTTACTCGCACTATCCCAAAGACTTCTCTGCTGCTTCTCTCTGTGTTCCTTGTGGTTGGAGGACAAACTGCTACCTCTCTCTGACCTTGAAGAAGAGGAGAAGGAGTAAGAAGAAGATGAGGAAGAGGAGGAGGTGGAGGAAGATGAGGAAGCAGTTCCTCTCCCCGAGGAACTGGAGCTGTCTCCGGGATGTGGAGCAATCTTGGGGTAGGATTTCAGGATCGGAAGATACTTCTTGCGCCGGTGTCTAGAGGAGGCCTCTTTTGGTGCGGGGGAAGCTTGACGAGAGACCACAGGCTGGAGGAAGACCACAGGCTGCTGGACCACAGGCTGCACCACCTCCACTGTGGGATTAAACCCCCAGGTCTTCAGAGCAGGAGGATTATCTCCAGGCTGCAAAGGCAACAAAGTCAAAATTTAGTGAGATTTAAAAGGTGGGTCCCTGTTATACACACGAGACACAGAAAGAGTATTCAAAAAGTCTTGACATAATAAATAAAAACAAAAACCATGAACATACTGTACCAATTAATAATTTAGTTTATGGAATGGTAAATATCATAAAATGTATGTAAAGATGGAAAACACGTCAGCTCCTCAAAAATGAAGTCAAAACACCCCAATCGCCCCCTGGTGGCTGGCTCATAAGTCATGAACATTGTCCCCTCCATGTTAGAAGTTAGGCCAAACTGAAAAATCAAAGTACATATAATGTTATATCTTCCCAAAGATAGTGTATATCAATACAGGCAGTTCTTATCACACTGGTGTATTTTCAGGTATTATTTATTTTGATACGTTTGGCTTAAATGAATTATTTGTTGCTATAAAAAAGGGGGTGTGACATCATAATTGACAATGTATGGTGTGCTTGCAATTGGTTCAGGCAGGTGTATGGGCGGGACCTTGAGGCCACTGCTCCATTGCAGATCACTACTGCGCAGACAATGGATCTGAATGACAAAGCCAGCAGACCATTATAAATTTCCACAAAGCAGATTTCTCCAGCCAAAACAGCTTAGTTACTAATCAGCCAATGAACTCAGAACATAGAAACTTTATAGTGATATGGACCAACCATTTGGTATTTTACTTGACAAATAACTACAACTAACTGTAAAAATTTGTTTTAGCGTCTCTGCTCACACAGTTGTCATGGTCACATAGCAACGTAAACAGTTGACAACTAATTCCCCTTCAGGGGAATGCCGAATAGCCTGCAGTGTAGTTCTACAATGACCCTAATAGAGATGGCTGATCAGTCGCGTTCAACCCATCTGGAGGAGGGATTCTGAGGTGCAGTCCATACATTCAGACAAACTGCAGATGCAGGTTAGACCTACATTATTGCATCTGTAGGAATGGGGTATAACCAGTACCAATGGAAGATATTAAAAAAACAACAACTATGCTAGCAACAAATCTAATCAAACCGAAGCCTACAAGTTACAATTACAATTTAATAGCAAGAGCACTGGAAGTGACATTGTATTGGACATACTGTGATGGAAATAAGCCATTATGTTTAATTAACGAAAAGAAAAAGGTTTAACATGGACTAGAGTGATAGCGTTACATTTAAAACTGATCTGCTCAACAAACAAAGACTTTGTCATAAAACCTTAAATAACCCACAACAGAATGTGAAAGTAAAACTTAAATGTGCGACAAGAGCCTTGGTTTTCATTGTCTGATCTTCTATTTAATGAAATCTGAATTTAATTTTGAACTATATGGTCTTAACTTTTGGGTCCCTGCTGTTGATCAGTAAGTAGTCTCGACCCCATGTGAATGGTCAGTTGCGACTGCACTGTGAAGACACATTTAAGTTAAACACAGGCCGGACCACAACTTTGCTCAACTTTGGTTGAGAGCTGAACCTGAGTGGAAGCAGAGAACGAGATGCACGCAGAAAATGTTATATGGTTAAAGTTATAGGGATACGGTTGTGCAGTGTACCTGCTTGAGGAGGACGTTGTTCACGATGATCATAGGAGAGAGGTTGGAGTAGGAGCCTCCCAACACAGACAGCTGAGAGGCCTTGGACCCGGAGCCAGAAGTCTTCTGCCCCTGCTGTACAACAGGGTGGGATGAATCCTCAGAGTCCATGGTGTCCATAGTGATCATGTGCTCCGAGCTTGCATCTATACACGAGGAAGAAGAGCAACTGGGGATAAATTAAGTGATCTTTTCCTTATCACCTTATCATCTAAGCAGATAACATTGTGGAAGAGCGCGGTCAAACCTGAGAATCCGGAGTCTCTCTCTGAATCCGCCCGGGAGTCTCCACACTTCATGATGCGTGGTCTGTTTGCTGCTCTTGTGTAGCCCTCTGCGTTCCTCTTGGTGCTCATCTCCAAGACCTTGTCCCTGACAAGCTCTCACAGCAACTACATCAACATAGCAAAGGCTGGGAATCAAAAACACTAAGTAGACCCTCTTTTCATGTTGAAGACAGACTAATAGATATATATAAAACAAACACACACAAAAGGTGATAGCTGACATGTTTAGTTAGAGCTTGACAGTATATCGGTATCATAATATGATAATGCTAGTTCTTTTAATTTTGTGATATAAAACAAAAGTCTCTTCCTGGCAGTTTTTCTGACCTTACTGGACAGTTCCAGGTGAGGGTAATGAACGGTCTATAACACTACCTGTTTGGCCATCATTCTTTAACAAACAGTATATATTCTATCGATATCAACCTCTCCGAGTTTTGTACAATTAAGGTAATTGAACAAAAATGCAAAAAGGCATAGCTGTCATTCACAAAATATAGTCAAAGTAACGTTTCCGATGCTGAAGTATCACGTTAGCTAAAAATATAAAGATAACGTTACTAAATGTTAGTATGAGGTTAATGAATAGTCTTAAGTACGTTACATTTGCGTGACATGAAAATGTAGTTACTTGTAGCATAACATTTTATATATGACGGCCTACCTAGCTAAAACCAACTGAACACTTCAAAAACGTAAACAATTAAAGTTAGCAGATTGTTTAGCTATATTACGCGCTAACGTTAAGTCAACAACGCGTTCACTGACACTAAATGCACACAAATACACCACGGGACGTTGGAGAAACACAACAAGAATATGCGTACATTGTCCTTGGCGCTGTTCCAACGACGTTGCCTTTCAAAACTTAGGAATACGAGCTTACAACCCGACCGGAGTGTCTGTCTGTACTGTCTCGGCGCCTTGCTTTCCTCGGTGTGGTAGACCAGTTGGCTGCTGCAGACCAGCTACGTCGGCTAGAACTCCGTGTTCCACATTACAACACACGAGACAGGCCGCCCCGCCCTTGTACAAGTCACGTGCGCTGCGCGGTGGCAACAGACGTTAACCGTTGCAGTTCAGTTGTCTTCTAGGATAGTCAAAACGGGAAGTAGGCTCGTGTGGCTCGTGCACTTGCTCTCATCTACCGACAATTGTTCTCGGATGGCGAAAAATACAAAAGGAAGGTTATTTGTTATAGCCATTCTGCCATATTTGGTAGTTAGGGGCGTAGCCTTTCCTGGAGTATTTTAGGCGTCACATTCTTTAGGTAGGCTACGCCCGCCCACTGATACATTTTCTGGCCTCTGATTGGCCAGTGCATCCAGCAGCTGAAAAACGTGACCGCTGCCAAATGTGTGGCAAATTGAGGACATCGTGTTCGTCGTGCAGTTTAGGAAGTGTACAGTACAGTGCAGGCATCTCAAATGTACTGTCGGGGAGAAACCAGTGACGTGAGGTCTCGAGCGTAGTGTTTTGGTGTATTACATAATAGCCTGGTTGGCCTACAGCTAACCTAAGCATAGAAAGTCTTCTCTGCTGCATGTTTGAAGAAGTAAACACAACACTGCCCCTCAAAACAAAACATCCTCACTGCAGACATGCTTCTCTCAACTACATTACTTTTACTCTTACAGCACGTTTGCATGCCTCTGCAGTAACAAAATAGAGGATGCCGCATGGTTTCTGATGGAAGTGTGCACAGATGTGGAGGGAGAGAAGCCAACTGTTTCTAAACAGTAGCGCCTATAAGCAGCATGAAAATATTACAGTACACAACCTGAATAGGGTTCTGACTGTGATTTAGTCATACAGTTTAATCATTGCTTCACTTCAAAAACGTGTGGTGAGCCTGATCATCCTGTTATGTCAAATATAAGGAAGCTTTGCTGTTCAATCTAACCACACCTCTATCATCTCACATGTTTCTGAGAAGTATGTGACTGCAATACAAATCAATGGAAACCAGTAACAACATGAGCTTTGTTAACAATGTTATTACAGAGCCTTGCCAGAGAAAGAGCTCACAGTTTGCATCCTAATGGTCTACCAATGCAAATGTAAATAACATGGAGATTCCCTGTATTTGGAGTGCATTTTATTCAATGAACTTATCCTGTTCCATAATTAGGCAACAGAAATAACACTTAACAGAAAGTCACATACTGTCATAATGTAGGTGTACCTGGATCCCAAAATGCAGAGACGCCGACAGAATTAGTGCAACGAGAGTTTATTCTCAAAAAAGGAACTCAGTACAGGAAATCACAAAACTAGGAGACGATGAGACTCGCAACTGGCGAGTAGGCAGGTCGACCGACGGGACGGAGCAGCGCCAGGAAACACTAGGAAACACAAACGAAGGCAGGTAAGTACGTGAGTCGCTAAACACCACATGAATAGCCGGAGCCGTAATTACCA
>JAVQJL010041517.1:0-11040 GCA_036024295.1 Nannoperca obscura
TGTCTTGACTCTATTTTCTATTCATTTCACAACGTATGGTGGTGAATAAGTGTGACTTTTCATGGAAAACACAAAATTGTTTGGGTGACCCCAAACTTTTGAACGGTAGTGTACATACTTAAAAAGTATGACCGAGATCTTGGTAAGAAATAAATATTTAATGCTATTCACCTGTTTCACAATAGATGTTGCCGCTGCAAGTTCAATCAACACGAAACTCTTGAGAATGTCACATCTGTCTAGATTGTAATACCATAATGTAAACATGATGAAACTGCAAATACAGGATTATCAGAATAACAGTTACAGTTGCTTAAACAATCAAGTACATATATTGCCACTGCACAGCGTCATAATACAATTTAAGCAATAATTTTTTACTTTCAACCTTTAATTTGGTATTTGATTCTTTGAAATAGCACCTGACTAAATATACAGATATTGCGGTTTTCAAATAAAAACAAGTTCCAAAATCTTAAGTTAATATGATCTGATAAAAGTCAATGTTGACAGTTCTGACTGATATCACTGGTAAGGCAAACCTGTAACTTTCCCTTTTACATTCAATCACCTGCAATTAAGCCATAAATCACACTGTAGCTTTCATTATCAGACTTAAAGCTACTTTTCTGTTTGAGAAACAACCCTAAAATGTGAAAAGCTGGACTGACTTCAATTAAAGTTAAATACTCAGTGGATTGACCCTTTAGAAACAGTTACATGTTTAATACAGAAAAACCAGCCTGCTCAAAGGTAACAGTTCAGCTGAGAGGAAAGGTCTGAATCTGAAAGTGTCTTTCTACACAGAAGTGAGTTTGGGGAACTGTACAGGCATTCACTGGGACTATATAACCCACTGTTTCAAACAAGTAGTAAACAACAAAGTCTTTGACTCCACTGTGTTCATTAAAATGGAGTTCTAGCGAATCGTCTTGACTGGGCTCTTGAAATTCGATGCAGCCTGAAGTTGGAGTTGATAAGCCATTGGGTGAATTTTGAAACCATATAGTCTGAAAGAAAAATAAAAGACCACATGAACTACGATCACTTGCTGGACATGTATTGAATGAAATGTCTTAAATTACTGATTTAAATTAAGATTGTACTCTATCCCAACCCTTTGGTACTTGACAGATTTTAAAAAGACACATTTAGGTTGGTATCCAAAAAGTATTACGCTAGGTTCAATATCCAGCCCAGGTCTAAGGAAAATGTTTATTTTGGTCGACAAGCACTTAAAACATACGAATAAAAGGCATGTTAAAGCTAGTTAAAGGCAATGCTAAGAATAAATAATAGTGTCAGATCAAACACACCTTGGCACAAACTGGTTGGCTGGTCGCTTTGGACGATACTCTGGGTGCACCATGAACAGCATGTGGGGGAAGCCTGTCCCAAAATAGGCTCCGTCTGTGTGGTGGTGTCTGGAGGATTTGGGGGTGTAAACATCCATGCACTTTGGGCAATAAAGCTTCACCATTGCTTCTCCGGGGATGTCTGACAACCCTACATCAGCGACAGATGGGTGATAGTCGAGTATGTCCTCATAGCCACTGACACAGGTCAAAGGTGCAGCATGGGTTTTGCGTAATTAAAAAGGGAGAATTTGTTTAATGTGAAGGTAAAGAAAAGTCAGACTTACCAATAGGAAGCATTGGCTGGTTCTCACAATAGACTCTGGGGCAATACCCAAAATCCCCCTGCTGATACTTTTCCAACTATTGAGAACAAATAGTGAAATCACTGTTGATTCTCATCATAGAGCATGTAAGAATTTGAAGTTATATGGTTTTGGCCTACCATCTGTGCAATGCCTCTGTTTGTGAGGATGTAACGTGCATGTATAAGCCCGTAGAGCATCTCTGCTGCCTGCTCGATCAAGTCGCTCTGATTGGGGTTATCTTCAAGTTCCTCATCTGTCAAATCAAAATAATTTAGGCCGTTACAAGCGTTGACTCTGCTTTGTTTCACTTCACGTGGGAACTGCTACTTCCTTGATATTCTCACCTGGCTCCAGGTCAAGAATCATGTCCAAAGCCTGGCGATAGTGAGGCACCTGTTCATTTAAACCTGTCAGGTTAAACTTGTCCTGTATGTAGTCTTCATCGACCTGCAACACACGATTGAAGACGATGAATAGCTATTAATGGTGTTAATTGCTGTTGCAACAGCACATTGCCACAGCACACTGATGTGGGAGCATTACGTGACAGCTTAACCGGATTACTTAGATGCTGCCAATGAAGAAAGCAAGGCGCTGAAAGTAGAACTGGATTGTGCGCGAGCTAACCTTTCAGACAAGCCAGTGTGTCACACATTGATGCCTACATTTACCACACAATTCCTAGTACTTCTATTTTAAGTGTTTTTCCTTCCACGTGTCTCCCAGAGGTGCTTTTTTGAGTGAGAACGCCTCATGTGCTTCAGTGGAACACAGTTGCAAACAAGCAGAGGGTAGTGGCTGTAACAGCCAGCTCTTAACTGTAAGACTCCACAAAATGCCACGCGTTATTATTAACTAGCACAATAATTACCATATTTCCAGGTATATGTTCAGGGCAATAAATATGTGAAATGTACTGTTAAAATAACATAAGATAAGCCTTTGTTGATCCCAAGAGGGGAAAATCAGTTGTTGCAGCAACACAAGGACAGAACAAGTACAAAAAAATAGAGAAGTACAGTTACAGAGACTGTGCGTTCCCAAGTACATGTATTTGTTTCAACCGTAAACATACAGCTGAGATGAAACATTGCTTCTTCCGGAGCACACAAAAAGAAAACAACAACAAAAACATTAAAAGTCCATGGGTGCATTAAAAAACTTGACTGCAATAAAATATGTGCGTTTGAACTCAAATAAAGTGCACATGGCTGCGTGCAAGTGAGTGGTTAATTCAAATCGAGGCTTCATTCTAAGATACCAGTTAAATCCGGGACACTAACCTCACAGAAGAACTCGTTCCCTCTCAGTCCACAAAACCAGGATATCCAGGACACCTCCTCTGAGCTGCTCATCCTGACAAACCAAAACACAGTTGCGGCGAACCAGGATTCATTTTACATCCGACAGTTCACATGTAAACTTTGCAAAGACAAATGTAACATTTCATTTTACCACATGTGCAACAAACTGAAGCCGTTATCTCGAGGACTTTGAACAAAAAGGTGATTTTATTGTACGTGTCTGAACCTGCTGCCTACGTTAGCTCTTGATTATACGCTAGCTTGAATGCTAGCCTCCTTTGGCGTTGACACGTATTAGTACAGATCGTGCGGAAATTAATTATTGTAACTGCAATGTGCGTTTCGAGGCACTGTCTCCTGCACGTATATAACTGTTTAACGTAAGTCACTTTTACTCACCCTTCTCTATTGTAGTTAACACATCAACTTGCGAGCTTATGCTAGTTTATCTTCGCTCCCTGGATGGCAAGTACGTCTTCCGGTCGTTCGTTCCGGTCATCCAGACCCTTCAGAATGAAGTTCCTCATGACGCACGTTCTCATAAGCTACCGCAGTGAGAGTTCATGTGCACAAAATGTGTTGGATGTAAGAAAAGGAACAAAATACAACAATGCAAATACTTTCCATGCACTTTTTAATGAATTTTCAGCAAAACTATGTTGATATAGAATTCATGATTGTTTTGTTGTGTAGGTGTATTTCAAATATGTTCAAACATGAACAGTGAGTAAAACCTTTTTTATTGTTGCAAAATTAGGGTATTTTGTTTGACATGGTAATTGCCACTCCCATGTAGATTCTATTCACAATTAGGGTATATTTTGTATTTACCTAAGCAGCTTAAGCAACATCAGTAACTAGGCTCACTTATAAAGCATTTCGTTGCCCAGAATGTGGGAATTATATGTGCTGTGTTTGTAATCACACAAGACAGAATTCACAAACATTTAAAAATATGTTCCATTACTTCATAAAAATTTTTCATTTCACAATATGTTTGATGCTTTTTCCCCCATTGATATGAATTTTAAAGCATGTAGGTGATGTTTAAATCTGAAAAACAATGAGCAGGTCATTCCTGCTGGGACGGAGAGCTCCCCTTCAGGGCAGGTCTGAAAAGGTTTTGCGAAGAGGTGGTCCGACATCTTTGGGCTCCTGCTCCTTTGCCTTGCCTTCAAACATCAAGATCCTTTAAGGAAGAAATCGTCAGACATCTTAGGCACTTTCTTCAAGTACATTTTCACATTGAAAACTAGTAGTTTTGTCAGTTAGACTTAGGCACAAGGCCATTAATATTACTAGTAGCTTCATACAAATCAATGAGTCAAGCACCCAGCTTATATATTTGTAAATAATTTGGGGACCTAATCTCCCCTTAACCCTAATCTTTATGCGACCCACTTTTGGATATGTCGCCCATTATCTGAATAACCCATAATTTACTTACAGTTTTAGAATTGCATTTCTTTTTCCCAGCATCATATTCAGGAAGTCATTGTAGTTGATAGTGTCTTTCGATGTCCCTCCAACCACTTCTGACATCATCTTTTTCAGCTCTAAGTGAGTCTTGGCAAGTCTGAGTTTTTCCAGCATTCGTTTTAACCCCATTATATCTACAAAATAAATAGTTCACAGGAAGCAAATAAGTAAAAAGTGCTTATATCTATATTTTGTGAAGACAGCTTTGTTGTGAGTCACAACTGAAAGCAAAAGTTGCTAAATATATCTAAAAATAGTTTAGGGCACTGCAATTTTACCTATTTCTCCTTTGTCGTTGAGATCAAACTCCATGTATTTATCTGTAATACAAGCAAATATAATCTCATTCAAAAGTTTATAACTGCACTAAATAATACAATTAATTCACTGAGGAGTGATTGGTAGCCCTTGAATACTCACTTTTAAACATTTCAAGCTTTGAGCTAAGGTCTTCCTCTTCTGCATACTGGGGATCTGAGAGAAATGCCTGGGCGGGTGATAATTAAATAATACCAATAAATCAGATATTTTATTATTCATATCACACAAGTCCACGTTTTTGTGTCAAGACCCTGTATGTACAAAAAGGATCCTCATTTACTCTGTAACCCGATGACTTTGCCTAAAAATATCAACTCACCTCATTAATAGAGTTCAGTTTTTCTTCCTGTTGAGACTTCAGAAGACCATATGCTTTACCTCCTGTGAAATGTTATACAAGACAATATAAAGACAGTCAAATGACAAAACAGACATAGCAGAACAAAAGTCAAACGAACCTTGAGCACTGTTGTCCATTTCTGTGCACAGTGCTGAGAGTCTGTGAAACCAACACGGAGAGTGTGAAAAGCGATGATGGTGTTCCTGTAAATCGAGCCACAAGAGGAAGTGGAGTTACAAAGTTTCAGTTAGCATTAATGAGGTTTCTCTGTAGTATTTAAGGTTGCAAAAAACAAGTCAACAGGAGAATGCACATTATAACATTCACACACACACTGAATTTCACCAGACATAGTGGGGGGAAACACTAATGTATTGCTCAATAATAGAAGTTTACATACAGGATACTATTCTGTGTAATGACCGAGGACGGGCTCATTCAAATGTATGAGATCTGATACAGTCGATGTGAGAAGTGATGCATCTCCACCAGTTTAAAAATATGTTGACATTTTAATTAAGGAACGAAGAGTGATGCAGCAAAGAAAAGTGTGTCTTTGGAAACAGAAAAATATACACTACTCTGCAGAAATAAGTTGCTTTTAAAGCATTCCCAAAAAAATGATTCTGTGAGCAGTGAGGGCACGTCAGTGGTGGTAAAGAGGGAAGGGCAAGTGCTGCTCTTTCTTTTTCTCTACTCATCTTTAAATGTGACCATCAATGACAACATGTTCATTTATGGCCATCTGTCACGTTGATGTAATGTTTTGTTCTTGCCACATGGTGGCTCTATTGGTTACAAAATCAGGTAAACAGAAAAACGACAGTTTGACAGTGCAGGTAGTTTCATGTTGAGACTTCTGCGTTACTTAGAGAAGTGACACTCTTTAGTCTCTCCACTTGACTGAATTACGCAGAAAATGGCACATTGTTATCCACAAGCTCTCCTGTTATTAGTTCTGTTAAGAATCATATCAGAGTGCAGAGGTGAGTAGGTCACTATATAATTTCTTCACCAGATTCAGTCAATGTGTATCATAAATGTATTTACTTTTTTATAAAAAAACTATATATCAGCTATTTTAAAAGTCTTATTCTTAAACTGATTCAAATCTTTATTCATTTTTAATCATTTTTAAACATGACTCACCAGGGCATGAGACTGTGTCTGCTTCTCTAGAAGAAGATGTAGTTCTCCCTTGTTTTAAGTTGATGGATCCAAAGAGCTGCTACCGGGTCAAATGGACTAAGTATGCCACAAATGCCAGTCAGACAAAGGTTATCCTTGCCAGGCCTCAAACAACCAAGATCAAAGATGCTGAACGTGTAAATTGGGGAGCTGATGGAAATGGACAAATGTCTCTTATTCTGGAAAAATTACAACAATCTGATGAGGGACTGTACAACTGTGAAATCTGGCAAGGCTGGGACTCTATTCATGTCAAAAACATATCTTTGAAAGTAAAAGGTAAGATTACACATTTTATTCTCCTTATTCTTACTCTTTTACAAATAAATCATGTATCACATAAATGTTGCGTCTTTCAGAATGCAAAACATTTCTACCAGTGAAGGCAGTGCCCAGCACAGCCGTTATCCTGAACTGCCCAGTGGACACACTATCAGGACAACATGAGCCCCAAAATATCTCCTGGGCGATGGTGAAAGGTGACATCTCCAAACCTATCAACGTGTCAAGAGTTGAAATTAATGGGACATCATTAGGTATCCAGTCTGTGAGTACCAGTGACTTTAGTTGGTACAGATGTAATTACATGCTTGGACAGACTCAGGGTTGCTTTGAGATTAATCTGGTTCAAGGTAAGATTTTTGAATTATTTGATATTATCACTGACAACAAATACATGTAAATGTAAATCTACACAATTCCTGTGTACCTTTTCTATTTCCTCTAAAAAGTGAAAGAAGATGTTTTGGCCACAACAGTTTCAGGTATTTCAACAAAAACTATTATCTATATTTATATTTATTTATTTTATTTCATTACTTTATTCAATTGCATCATTAATCACCTGTTAAATGTGGTGTTGCAATTGCTTAGATTCGCTTCATGTCTTCCTCAGTACTGACAACCACTCAGATTATTTTGGAAGCCAGGAAGGAGGAGAGCAGTGGAGCATTTATTGCAGTTGTGGTGTCAGTGATCACTGGGCTTGCCATAATTGCTGCACTGATAGGATTATCCGTTTACTGCAGACGTAACACCCAGAGAATGACAGAGCTATTCCAGAGGAACCCACCAGGTTTGATCGGTCTAGAAGCAATTTTATTTTAATGTTTATAGCAATGTAGTGTTATCATAGATTCATGTTCTCTTGTTGTTAATCAGGTACTGTTACAGACTCTCCCGATTATGAGATTGTGACTCTTACATCCTCAGAGAGTAAGCACCACATATTCTTTCAGTACCTTTTTTCAGTCAAGCCACTGTGGCCTCTGCTGCTTCGTTTACACTGACAACGTTTAACTAATCTCACAGATCATACAAACCAGCGAGTCAACAGTCTATACCAACAATCCCAGGATGAAAACATGTGTTCTTGTAAGTATTAATACTGTTTAATACTACTTTAATTCTCATCATATTGATATAGCCAAATAACACATGTCTTTTTTCTCTTTTTTCGTTGCAGTCCACTATTAGTCATTTTCAGTCTGCTCAAGAAAAAGAAGATTTCCTTACCGTCTAATCTGGATTTCCTGCTTACACTTATACATTATGTAAAACATGTAACACAAACTATTCTGTAAAGTGTCTTACAAGGAAGATAAACTTACTGTATATTGTGTAACATGAGAAATGGCACGCCCTGTTTTTTTCTTAGACTACTGAAACGACTTTTATATATATATATTATAATGTAATCTTTCAATCAAATCTTTAATTCAATTTGAATAAACATATGTATGTTTAATGATCATGACAAATATATTTTTTTCTGTCTATGTTTTTAGTGTATTGAAGGTAGAAATGACTTATCAATGTTAAAACTGAGAGACAAAACACATTTATTTAGTTATTATTCTAGTTCACAGCCTGTAATAAATCCTTGAAATTGTCAGTGGTGGTGACGGCATCTGTTTTGGATTGTCTGTGCTGGTGCTGGTGGTCCTCATTACTTGCATCCTGAATTGCCTCATACACATGAGTCTGTGAAGAGGAACAACATAGTTACGGTATGACAGGTTATTTCAGCATGACAAAAATAAAATCAAAAGTAAGTTTTTAACAGTTATTTTGAGCACAATTACTTTTTGTCTCTTCTTACCATTTCAATACTTGACTGTATTGAGAAGCACAAGAGGAAACGTTTTAATGGCAGTGACACAAATTAATTTTCAGAGTTTTCACATTCACGATCGAGGGTATGCAGCCTGATTTTGATTGTCACCTTTTGCTGCTCTGCGGACGCTGTGCCTCAGTTTGGCCTTTATGAGGTGAGAAGTAATTTGTCAGTGTCGTTTCACCCATATCCCACTTCACGGTGCAACCAATGCTAAGAGTGGAAGTGTTGTCCCAAGATAGTGACACTGACTCACCTACTGCTGTAAACACTTCCTCTATGTCTGGGGGAAAGGCAGCACTGGTTACACCATGATCATATGCTAAAATTGGAGTTTAGTACCTTTTACAGTTGTTGTGTAAGTAATGGTGGCTTTAACCATGTGCTTCTGTGTTAGCTGGCATTTCCATTTTCTGTGATGGTCTGTCAGTTTGTTTATTGATGATCAGTTTAAAGAATTCAGCAGGCTTTTCTAACTGGAATCTATTTCCATTTAATGGTGTATTATCTTCAGCATTCCACTTGATATGTATCCCTCTCTTGTTCTTTTTTCCTTTATATCTATTGAGGTAACAGTGAAGTTCTATTGTGCCACTTGTGATAGTTGAGCTTTCAGCAACTGGTGAATAAAAAATGAAAATGATGTGACTACTTTAATATTCTCATTAACTTATTCAAGAATGCTTTGACAGATCAATCTGCCTGGCATCTCAGGCAAACTGTAATCTGAAGCGAAACACTTAAATTGAGTGCTCCACTGTCACAAGAGTAAAGTTGTGCATCATTGAGTACTGGGTGATTTATTTCCAGAGAGCAGTCCTTTAGCAGGCCAAACCTGAGGATGTTTGGAGCCACCACCTTTCCAGCCTTCACCACCTTAGTAACTGATCCAAACGCTCCAGCCATGTGTCTGATAACAGAGGATGCAGGATGTAATAGAAGGTATGCCACATGGCAAAGTAATACCATCTCCTGAAGAAAAAATAACCAAATGATCTGTTGGAAAAGACAATGAAGCATTTCATTCAGTCAAAAATCTAATAGTGAACATTGTTCTGGCAAAGGAATAACAGAACTCAAAACCAATGGTATGGAAATTTGGTGACCTGAACGTGTTTATAACTGCAGTCAATATTCATCCATTATTTTAACATTTTTGTTCAAGTTTATCTTCTTGTTTTGAAAAAGTTTAATTCATTCTAATATCTCAGTATTTTGAAAATCAGGTCAGAGAGTAGTTATTTGTTTCCTAAAATAAAGATGCAAAAGATTGACAAGACAACATTGTCTCATAATTACCAGATGACAGCAGAGCCTTAACAATAAAAAGGAAGCCATCTTTCTCTCAGAAGATGTCATCTCACAGGTTATCTTGTTATTGCTAAATCCTCTGATAGCTGATAGTTTTACAAAAACACATGCTCAGGAAATGACACTGAGGTTCTGAGTTCAGGAAATGACACACAAATTACCAATTTTTAGTTTAAGACCAGCCCATGAGAGGAATCCACATTCATGTTCTCAAATTAAACCTGCAATGTTATACAAAACTATGGCCACTATATAAATGAATGCTGGCCTTTATTTGTAACATTTTTCCTCTCTGTCATGTGAAAATAATAATACATTCGTATCTATAATACGTTATCTATCATCAGAGGGCTAATTGTTATGTAAATGCCAACACCTTTACAAGATGTGTCTCTCAGTGAAGAGGAGTGTGACCTTTAATCCTACTCAACATTTTCCGGAGAGATGTCATTTCACTTTCTGTAACATGTTCCGTGTTTGTCCACTGGATGGTGCCGCCAGACTCTATGACAGATACACGTCTTGAAAAATGACTAGTATTTGACCAGTTTTGGTTCACAGCAAGCTGTACAACCCCCAGATTTGATTAGCATGCAGTTCCACCTGAGCAGTGTTCATTAGTTCAAGCTTGCTATTTGACGGCTCCTCAGTTTCTGTTCCTGGAGGAACCTGATCACCTGTTTGACCTTTCTTGTAGTTTCCCCCCTCCACTTGTGATGTGGAGGCCCATTATTAACACCAGCACCAACACTGAAATTTACTTTGCCTTTATATAACAGATCAAACAAATCACTGTGTACACACACACACAATCCGGAATGTATTCACAGCGCTTCACTCCACATTTTGTTATGTTACAGCCTTATTCCAAAAGGGAATAAATTCATTTTTGTCCTCAAAGTTCTACACACCATACCCCATGATGACAATGTGAAAAAAGTTTGAATTTTTTGCAAATGTATTAAAAAAAAACAACTAAGAAATCACATGTACATAAGTATTCACAGCCTTTGCTCAATCTTTGTTGATGCACCTTTGGCTGCAATTACAGCCTCAAGTCTTTTTGAATATGATGCCACAAGCTTGGAACACCTATGTTTGGGCAGTTTTGCCCATTCCTCTTTGCTGCACCTCTCAAGCTCCATCAGGTTGGATGGGAAGCGTCGGTGCACAGCCCTTTTCAGATCTCTGAGATGTTTAATCAGATTCAAGTCTGGGCTCTGGCTGGTCCACTCAAGGACATTCACAGAGTTGTCCTGAAGCCACTCCTTTGATATCTTGGCTGTGTGCTTAGGGTCGCCCCAGTCTGAGGTCAAGA
>JAVQJL010041519.1:0-24428 GCA_036024295.1 Nannoperca obscura
GGCTCATCCAATCATTGACCTGCTCAATGCACCTGATTAGTGAATCTATGGGGGTGTAATCATTGGTTGATACGGCTGTATATATCTGGGTATCATCTGCATAGTTATGGTAGGAAACTCTGTTGTTTCTCATAAGTCCCCTGTTATTAGCCTGACAATCCAGCTGAACTGCCATGTTGTTTCACTTCAAATCACTAAACAAATCTAAGATGCCAGCAGTGATTCAGAGGTCTGCAACGACAATAACTTGTTAGCTTGTCCCTCTAGTGAGGCGACTGAGGAACCACGGATGAACTGATCGTCAATTCTATATTAGAATTAGCAAAGTGAAAATATATATATAATATAATATAATATAATTAGTTCTCATTCATTCGAACTAATTTCTGCCGTTCAATAGTTTACCAGAAGCCGCACAAATACACAACACTAGAGACGTCACATTTCTTTAAAAAGAAATCCACATTGAGGGATTCTGTGCAGTAAAAAATTGCTTTCTGTTGAAGCCACGGCAGAACACAGACAGTTTCACAGTTTATGTTATAACAAAACCGTGTGTCCGTTAGGATGGAGGAATCTTCCTATTTCTAAACAGATATACACCCATCTAAATATGTCAACAAACAGCCTGAAAGACACACATTCACATATGTGTTCAAACCCTCCCACACACACACACACACAGGCAAACACAGGAACGTCTGGCATGTGAAGAAAGCAGACAGATGGTAGACGGTCTGGATTTGGATCCTGGATGGATGTTTGTCAAAACTCTTGAATAAAAAGAAATGCCGTTACGTCTCATTTGCATGGAGAACCGAATTTCGCTTGAGATTTGGTGAGATGAGATCACAACTTAGGCAAAATATAATTATAGGGTAAAACAATATAATTATACAGGAATGCCCAACATGCAGCACACAAAAACCCTACAGAGGAGGCCAAAGCCTGCCATCAGTAATTTGTCTCTTTAATGCAAACAAAACAAACAGAGTGAAGAGAAAGAAAACACCCATCACGAAGGATCACACGAATTGTAATCAGGAATTGTTCCTATATTAAAAATAATTTAAAATCGCTTCCAATCTTGCAACTCTGTAAAACCTCAGAGACATGTGTCATATATCCTTACAGTTGTTATGGTAAAGTGTCTGTCTTGTGGCCTGTACTGTCAGAACGTATCTTTTTTAGACAAATGAGTCACCGTGAATCAACACTTACTCATCCGGCAGCAGAATAACACAAGTGGAAAATCAAGCCACAATAAAGATACAGATAGTGTGCCATTTGCCTGAGTGTAAGCTCTTGGATTGTATTTCATCACTTCATTCCTTGTTTTTTTGTCCCCGTCAAAAGCAAAATGGCCGGCACGTAACTTTTCAACTTAAAAAACCTGAATCGGAAAATGATATACGACTTTTTAGTGTATGGGGATGGCACACCGTATTCAAGTCAGAGAAAAAAATTAACTATTTTATTTACAACTGTTGTGCTGTACATACATAAACAGATGTAATTGCATATATTAGAGCTAAACCAATAATGGCCTTGGCACGGCAGATACATTAATATCGCAGAACAGAAATGACAAACTATGTTTGAGGTTTAAATGTTGTGCTCTGCCTGTAAATTGGTAAAATTATTTAAATGAAACACAAATCTAAGGGATCCATGTCAAAACTGTATGTTTATGTTACGTGTTTATGTATAAAAGTAAAAAAATACTAATGGCCGATATATTGTTATCAGACCAAACACATATTGGTCTCAAACATCGAGTATCAGTAGGATTTTTTCTTATTCAATTTTCAATTTAAACACGTATCGTAAAGCTTTAAAAAATAGCAGAAATTGCGGTTTAAGGGCACTTGCTGGTGCAAAATACTATCCTCCATGTTTCAGTTCAATGCGTCCCATTTAATCCCATCATTCAAACGTTGTAAACAGGTAGAAAAGAGTGAATAATATCTGCCCTATGGTTGATTTGAGATGTGTCATATGCCATCAGGTCATTAAGCTAAAGGATGCCTCTTCATTATGACACGATACGTCTCGTTAGAGAAAACAAGTGTGCCCTGATGAAATTCCAGCTATAAACTGTGCAAATCATTGTTGAGCTTTATTTAGTAAAGCCAAAACATTAGTTAAGGTTTCCATGACATGTTGTTGTTTACACTGACAATCTAAATCAGTCTAAACCACACAATTTAGGAAAGAAATATAAGCTGGAACTGAGGTTTTCAACCTGGGGGTTGGGAGAGGTTGCAAAATGACTGACATGAGAGGAACTACTGTAAATCTTTACTAGACTTTCCTCTAATCTTTGCTTTTTTTCTTGTGGCTTTCTGGGTCATGTCTATTTTTCCAGGACCCCCATGTTAATAAGCAATCGACATTGCTTCGGTTTAAGGGATCGCAAGGCAAACGGATTGACAAACTTAAAAAAATGGACATGAATCATCAACCAGTGGCAATACACGGGATCAAACTGCCCTACACCTTCACGGGCCTGTAAGACCTGCAGAAAATGACTCAGCTGCATATCCATCAAATCTGAGCCATTCTGCGAAAAGCTGAAATTGTTTTGAAGGGTCTGATTTAGGATTTGTCCGAATCGGGATAAAAAGCACTTTGCACAAAATGTCTTTCGTGTGTTCAGACAGATAGAGTCTTGCACTGCAGATTCAGGCAATATGAGCAGAATTAAATGACGCAGATGTTGCTGAAGTACCTTTGGTGGTAAAAGAACGAGAGGCTAAACCAAGTGTAATCATGTCTGACTGATCCAAATCAAAAACAGACACATCAAAACTATCGCTGTATATTAAATATCAAAAGAAGGTAGAAACAAAATTTTGCCGCACAATCAGACAGTCAGCATTTTGTTAATGGAGTAGTTGGAGGACAGTCAGGGGGGGGCAAATGGCATAGGAAAATACAGAAAATGGAAAAATATCACCTCCCTGAACTGAGCAGGATTATTATCTGCAGCTCCCACAATGACTTACAGTACTCTGGCCAAAATGGCTCTCATTTTAAAATTACAAAGTAACAATGCCCTATACTATCTATCCACATATTCCCTTTTTGAAGCAATAAAGATACAGTCCAGCTTTCTGTCTAGAATGTAAAAATGTAACATATTCTCTTGCTCTCTCTCTCTCTGTTTATAATGACCCCCACACACACACACACACACAGAGACACAGTATGACTTGAACGTGTCTCAGTAAGGTTAAGGTAAACATAATATGTGCCTGCATCAGCATCAAATCGCAAAAAAACTACATTAGTATGTGGCAAATTATTCCCACTAACAATTCTGGCTCAAGTTTACACGTCACTTTGTTGCATTAATTTGAAGTACAGCAAGAAAAGAAAGACACTTTTAATGGCTTCATAGTGAAGTCGTCTGTGTTAACTATCGTAGTGTCACTGGCTCACTGAACGAGTGGGTTTGGTTGAAGTGAGATGCCTCGATGGGCTGATAATACTTTATCTTGATTTAGCTGTCATTCCCCCAAATGAGCCGCTAAATCAATTGTGGCACAGGGCCGTCACTCTACTGTGTCACTGGAGGGTTTATAGAGGAATAAAAGCCATCAGAACAAGGTGAGATGAAGCATGAAATCTCATGACATAAACCCATTCTTTCTTGTTTAAAGGAATTTACCATCGAGGGCCGTAATAGGGTTAAAATAAAAAATAAATGTACCGGATATTGGGGGATCAAAAAAAAAACATATACTACTTATCAGGTTGATCCAGAGTCATTAATAGTGTGAGCAACCACAAAGATGAAAAGCAATAAATAGGGTAGCTCATTTTCGAGCAAGCAGTAATGAAACTTGGTGTAAAAAAAGTGCCATATAAAATAAAACCACTCCAACCAATTTTAAGGACCGTCAAACTTAAACTTAACATTAATACATTTTTATTCAAGTGGATTTCTTTTTAAAAAAAAAAATTTTAAGAAATCATAATTCAGTCCAAATTCTAAATTATCTAGAGCATGCATTTAAATTGGGTATGTTTTTCTATAGAAGTTCTGCTTTGATTATTGCTTCATTCCAAATGAGTACAAGCTCAGCCGCTAAAAGATAAAATGCTGCTCAAATAAGGTTTTCAAAAGCTGACAAGGAAGAGGAGTTCTCACAGAAATCATATAATGACCATAATGTTCATTAACATATACTTTTATAAAATGGATAGATACAGTAGCTCTATCCAAAGACAAAGCTAACAACATTGCTTTCTTTTCTTTTCTAGACTCGAAATCAGCCGTGAGTTCCTTCACTGTTCCCAAAGAGAGAAAAGAGAAAATGTTTGAGGTTTTGCGGTAGATTACCTAATCATACAAACGTACCATTAACAGATTTGATCAAGCTGGTCTGAAGCTAAAATGTTTACACGAGCACAGGATCAACTGGAGGGAAATAACTATTAACTCACTAAAAGAGGTTGCAACAAAGCAGATGGTGCGCACCTCTGGGAAAGACCAATGTGGAGGAGCTTTGGCCACAAAACAGCTGGCGAATGGATCGGCTCGCTCATTCAAGGAATCATGAAAGACACCGTCAGCTGCTAATGATATCTGCCATCCTCCTCACAGTTTGCTGTACGACTGGGTTTTCTCTATTTGCATATACTTTGAATGAAATCAACATTGATAGCTTTTACCTTACAAGCTGTCATGTAATTGCAGCTTTACTAAAAGTAAAGCACGAGCAAATGCACGCACACACACACACACACACACACACAGACAGAGAGAGAGAAACGTGATACACTAGTAAAAGCAAACATTAACAACTTCAGACTGTAAATTTGATTTTAAAAGGGTGTTTGAAGTGCATCCTTTTTATACCCAGTATCTGTTTACCTTGCCACCCATCAAGTGAAGAGGCTGTATGTTTGCCAAGCAAGAATCCCTACTTAAATCTGAGATGTCTTGGTTTATTGTATAAGATCACACTATTTGGAATAACAGACAGCATATGCATAATTGCTAATCTGCTTTTAAAAATGTATTATTCAGTGCTGTGGTTCCATTATTTACATCGCTTTACCAGCAACGTTATCATGTAAAAAGTCAAAGAATTCATGAGAAAATAAAGCGCAGGGGCGGCAGCTCAGGGCAATCTCTAATCAACTATTCATAATGGTGTTTATACAGCACCAAATATTATCTGCTTTTTGTTGACAGGTTGAAGCACTTAACACATAAGGACATGAGGGTTCAGACTAATCAAACTGCCTAACATTAAATTGCAGCAATGCCATGCAGGAGCAGGTCTGTTACCTAATACATTAGGTATTAATGTTTTGTTGTTTGTTTCTGAGACCTCACGTAGATGAGTTGCCATTGCAAGACAGCTGAGAAGGTTCCTGCACAATTTAAAGGCGCATAAACAATAACTCAGTGGGTCCATTTCTGTGTCCTCAATGTGAAACAAGAGCATGAACTAAGGCTGAGGGAAAATGTCAGAATGAGTGGGATGCTGAAGGCCTGTGTGCTCTTGCATGAAAAATCATTTTCTTCTACTTTTATTCCTCTAAGTGTACCCTTTTTCTTTTTTTTGTTTTTACTCTTCTGTGGTCCCTTTACTACTGAAACTAGCCACTTCAGTGAATGTGAGATGCTTTGTCCAGCCAGCAGTAAACTGAAATGTCAGAACAAGGAGCCACCAACGTGCTTTCCAGTGAGCATTAAAGGCTAGAATGCCTTGAGCTTCTTATTCCTGGGTCACTGCCTCTCTATTGTGCTACTCATGTGCACCGCAGAATGAAACAAATGAAATTCATAAATATACTTTTTCTTTTCACTGAACATGAGCCAAACTTTTTCTATGGTTGAGTTGGAAAGGAAATCCCTGTTGGGACCTCCTACTGCGATAAACACTAGTCAAGAGTGACAGACCTTGTATTACAATCTGTGTTGTAGGTGATGTGTGTCAACTTTACGGACACATCAGCTGTGCAAATTAATAATGAAATCAACTGACATAGCTTGTCTGTGAACACAAATGATCTTTTCCCCAACTGCTTCTCACAGTGGCTCCCACTTCGCAGGGAACTACACTGAAATGTTCTTGAGCTGCAAGCTCCTGGTCCCCGTGTTAGCGTTACATAAGGTTGGAGTAAAATATTCATCAAGTTGCTCTGGACCACATCTGTATGCAGCCGAGTGCTGAGGAAACACTTTTCTTTAAACCTGCTAACTACACCAAGGTGGCTGCTGCTGCTGGGCTTGAAGTGGTTTACGTGCAAATGCACTTGATTGCTTTGTGTTTCTGCGTGTGAAGTGTTTAAATACATTGTGTGTGCGTGTGTGTGGTTGCACAAGCATACAGTGATGCGCAGGCCTACATGTCTAAGAGTCTGCCCATTTTCATTAGTATGCTCACTTTGTACTCGCTTGCATGCATTGCCTCCATTCAAAACAACCATTTATGTCTAGTGCTAGTAGACGTGGTCGTCTCTCTCCTCTCTGCATGCTAGATCATGCAGCAAATGATGTCTTGCCGGTGCAGGGCGTGTTATGAGCCGGCCATAAAAGTTCAGTTAGTTACCTTCCGGGGGCCATCAGCAGGTCCATCAGGACCAGGAGAACCAGGTGGCATCTGGCTGACCTGTGGATCCCTGGGAAGCAATAACTCAAGGCCCTGCCTAAATGACCACACACACCACTCTCCATTAAAAGGTTAATGTTTAATCTATATAAACTGACCAGAGTGATTTACATCACGTCAGGAGCATTTTCTTTTTTTGATTGTTGTAATGACTGTTATTCAATTAGAGTGGATGTTGATTGATTGGCGACTGCCTTGGGAAGTGTTTTCAATAGTGCAACTCAGAAGCCCAAGTGATAGCACCTGAAGGTGAGCTGGCAAAATCTCTTCAATCTATTCAACCTGCCTGCTTTCCCAACCTCCAGCTGTCTGAATGTGAAAAAGGCAGAAGAGGGGAATGCCAATATATAAGTTGAGGATATGGAGAAAAGAGATCAGAGAAATCTAAATTAAATATGCAAGGACACCGCTTACGTTCATTAATGAAGAGGGACTGAGAACTGTGCTAATAAAGAAGGATTTGAGGCTTCCATGTGAGATTGGGATCAAGAACACGCTGCTGGAGAGCCTCATTACTGTGGCCCTACCTGTGTGAGCACGCATACGCGCATATTTTATGCGTGGGAGCCAGAAAGAAATATAGAGTTCATGCACAGGGCTTTACATGCTCAACTACGTGTATTATGTGTATTATCAACGGGTATAAATAAAAACACACCCGTGCATAGAGCCATACATAAGCTGAAGAAAATAACATATTAAAGCATGCAAAACTTTAGCGTTTGTGTATTCTGTCACACTGGGTTCCCTCTGATTAACGCTGGGGGCCCCTACAAACAGGAAACATCCCATGTGGTTTGTAACACTCTTATCAAATCATACATATACTGTACTGCGGGCTGTTGCTGGGGCGTATTGGATTAACTAACACACACAAAAAAACATCAAATCTAGGGCTGTACCCAAATCAGAGTTTTCCCAAATCGACTCACCAATTTTGGCTAATCCTTAAAATAGATTATACTTAATGAGGTGGATCCTACTTTTTGAAATCCATTTATACATTTTTGTTTTTTAAATATTCATCAATACACCATACCTAAAATTATGACCAATGCTATAGTATTCATGAACTGTAGTATAACATTGTGAAGTTTCATGTTTTATCTCAAGATCATCATCACATCATCTGTGATGTGAAAATAACAGATTTCTGCAGTCAAAAAAAAAAAGTATGTGTCCTGATATATCAATCAGTAATAATATCCTAGCACACTGCAGAGCGTCTCTCCTGCATGCTGTTGGCATAGATGGTGTAGTGTTGATCACACTGGAAGGCAACAGAGGAAGCAGTGCCAGGGTCTGGTCTGGTTCAGGAGTAGTCAAGCATTCAGCACCGGAGCTGAGAGTCTCGGAGGGGCGAGCAGAAGCGAGAGTGAAGGAAAGCGCTGCTCTGCCTTCCATTTCCATCACCTATGGCTGCAACTAATGATTATTTTCATTATTGATTTATAAGCCCGTTATTTTTTAGTCTACAAATGGCAGAAAATAGTGGAAATGGCCTTCACATTTTCCCACAGTCCAAAACTACACACTAAAAAAACAAACATTATTTATCACATACGAGAAAGAAAAGCAGCAATTCCTCAAAACTGAGGACACACTATAACTAAGGACTGACGAATAAGCAATGACTTAACATTGACTACGATCATAATAACAGCTAAAGGTTATATTTCTGTCGACTAATTGTTGTAACCGTTATCCTGTGTTGCTCTATGCAATGACAGCAACAACAGAACAAAGTCTGATGCTTCAACTAACAAAAATTTGGTGTAAATCTGTGGATCCTCAACTGATCATTTAAATGAAATTTAGGGGGCAGCCCTACCAAAATGTACGCTTATTATGGGGTGATGTAGCTTTACCCCCCTTAAAGCCCATTATGGTGGCCTGTTGAGGTGCATAAAAGAATGAATCAGCTGCTGGGATAGTTTTATGACTGAGTCACCACCTGAACTCCGAGTACTGTTAAGCAAGACAAGAGGGAATACTGTGTTGAACAGGCGTGCATTTAATGCAAGATTAAGGTGAAAGTAAACTTTGGAGTCAGGATTATAATCGGCTTTGTTTTTACGTGAAAGCAGAACACTGAGGATCTGAAATACATTTCGAAGTTGGTTTTGAAGTCAGAGCGTTATCTGAGAAAGAATCCCTCATTTTAATTACCAGAGAATTTAAATAAGCCACTACCTCGCAGGTCCCAGTGAAAGAGATTTGAGTAATATCTGTGCTAAAATGTGTAATTGCCCATGAAACAATTCCAAACACATGGCGGTACTTAATAAAAAAAGTTATTCTTTTTAAAAGTCAAAGAAAGGTGTATTATTTTGCAGTGAGCTGAGCAGTAAATAGCAATCACGCATGCAGTAAAGTAGAAAGAGCCATTACGTTTGCCTTGGATGGCTGGATAGAAAATAAAATATGTGTTAAATAATTCATCAAATGTCCAAATGTACATGAACAGGACATATTTTTCCATAGTGTAAGCAGAAACACAAAACTGATTGGAAGAAAGACTATGGGGTAAAAATGAAATCAAGCAGTGTCCTATTAATCACTTCTGTATTGTGACAGGCAATACCTCTCACTGCTTAGCAACCAACTCCCGCAGGGCAACAGTCAGAGTGATGAGATTTGCCAAGGGATCTCCTCTCTAAAGTTATGAAAGTGTCCATTGCGTGGCAGCAGATATCTTTTCTTTATTGTTCTCTCGCACTGTTCAGCAGCTCCTGTTGTTTTTCAGCCACAGTTATTAATAATTCAAACAAATATATATAAGGAGGATCTATAAAGCAAAGACATCACAAATCTCAGTTTTATGCAGTATTCAATAGGAAATTCAGCTCCAAAGTTCTTTGTTCTGTGTATTTCATCTGGACCAAGAAGTGGACAATCGAACCTGCACGAACAAAATGAACTGTGCTGACGTCTTACCTTAAACAGGCGAAGTATGTTGGCCACCATGATGGAGACGGAGCTGGAGGAGGCTCCAATGACGCCCACCACCCTCTCGGGTTTGGTGATGATTGGCGCTCCCCCGCCGAGACACTTCACGTCCGTCCCGTCCTTCTCGATCAGAGCCTGCACAAAGGTAAGTGACTGCTCCAAGGCGTGGGTGTCCCTGGAACAGGTGTCCAGGACACGCGCCCCCAGCGTGATGTTAGGCAGCAGATTGTTGTCATTATTGATGCGGTCAAGGGCAAAGAGCATGGCCTCCAGTCGGTGTATACCCTTCTCCTTCTTCAGCTCTCCGCATGGCTTGCCATCGTGGCCCCTGGCGTGTACTGGGAAGAGCCCACCTAAGGAGATATCCCCGTCAATGCGGATGGAGTTCAAATGCGTGTGTCCGGGCCCTTTGGGTTTGGCAGCCTGAGCGGCCTTGAGGGAGCTGTGGAGAAGCAGCAGCAGCAGCGGCACGATCAGGCCGTTTCGTTGGCAGCCGGTCCGATCCGGTCCGCACGCCGGGGGTTGAAACATGACCACGGCCCAAGCGAACATCCACACCGTACAACCAAACCCAGCAATCGGGAAAAGCAACAGAAGCCAGGTATTATTTTATGATGGCCAGAGGGTTAATTGCAATACCTCTTGAAGCAGCTGGCATAGAAAAGGCTTCCTCTCATGTCTCTCCACTCTCCCAGGCATTCAATTAATGTAGAATATGAGCTTGGCTCTTTCACAGGATGCAATCCTGTTCTCTTCTCCTCTTTCACACTCTCACTCCATCATCTGACCACAGTAGTGGGCAGCTGCTCTTGTGTCTGCTGTCATTCACAGACTTGCCTATGGAGATCCTTCACTTGGGGCATTACGAAGAACAAAGGTGAAAGATAGGCTTTTTCTCTCTGTCTCTACCTCCCCCCCCCCCCCTCTCTCTCTCTGTGTCTCTTTCCTCTCCACCTCAATCAGAAGTTTTTAATCTCCCCTGTTCCCCTGGGCAGGGATTTGGTATATGTCAGAGCCCTCAGGCCTGCTTAGGTCCACAGGCTTCAGAGTGAATTCCTGAAAGATGAAAAAGAGGAGAGCAGTGAGACAGTGCACAGAGAAAACAGAATAAAAAAAGGCAAAGGCATTTGTATTGGTATGAGCTATTCAATACCTCTTTCTTGCTTAACCTTTTTTGCTGCAGCATTGTGTGGAATGAAGAGACAGTTCTGCTCCCAAACTAATTTCTTTCTTTTATACAGTCTTTCTACATCTACCATTTTGAATTCAAAAAGGTTTCCACAGATGCTCAAGGTTGACAGGGCTGAGCATCGGATCCATGTGCTTCATTTTCACTTATCAACCTTGTTGCCTCTACCACAACATGACATTCTTAGTCCATTATGTTTCCTATTCTTTTTTGTTGATTTTACATCAAACTTAAAAACTGTTTTATGGTTGCAGTAAAGCAAGACGGTGATGTCAGTAATGGTAATATTACTTAGGAAGCTGTTCTTTGTTGGTACTTTGATAAGGAATACTTTCTAGAAACTGTACAACAGTAGAGCCACATTACTTTTTCAAAGCCTGTCAATGCATTGGAAACATTTAGAGTTTAAAGGGAAATTCAAAAAGGCTCAAATAAGCTACTGATAAAGCTGATATCTCTTTGTGCCAAATGGACCACCTAGGTATTTCTGCTTACTACAGGCAAGATCAATTACATTTATTATACTGGAATTCTTATGTGGGCCTCAGAGTCTCTTAAGCATGTCTGAGTCTATGCCTTGCAGGATAGAAAAGTACAACAAACCAACGCAGGTGGTCTAAGAAATGGGTTTTAAATTGTAATTATGCTATTACAGATGGAGAGCAACTTTCACATCCAAAATTGGCAAGGACAAAAAAAATATCCACCTGAAGAAATCACTGTATTAGGCAAGCCGACTTTTGATTCTAAGCAGCCATTAACACATCAGAAGATACTGTAGATTTTCAAAAAACGACTGAAATATGATCCAGATCACTGGTGCCTGTAATTTAGCACATGAAGGGATATAAATAGTTCACCCATACTAATCATATATAGAAACAGAGCTTTGATACATTGAAAAATTGAAGCCTAAAACCATATTTTCAGCTCTGTGATGGCAGTTGTGCCTCACTGGGGCTACAACTATGGATTATTTTCAATATCAGTTAATCAGCCGGTTATTTGTTAGATTATTCGATTAGTTGCTTTGTCTATAAAAACATCAGAAAATGTGAGAAAATGAACATAACCATTTCCCCAGAGCCCATGGTGGTGTCTTCAAACAGCTTTGTGTGTTCCAGTCGAGATATTCAGTTTACTACATTTGTAAGACTGGAAAAAGCGACTAATCCTCACACCAGAACAAGCTGGAACGATCAAATCTATGGCATTTTTCTGACAAAAAAACAAACTGACATAAACAATTAACTGATTATCAAAGTAGTTGCAGATTAGGTTTCCGCTGATCGGCTAATCAATTCATCAACTAATTGGTTCAGCTCAGTACCTAATGACATCCGTTTTGATGTGGTTTTGTGCATCGTTTCACTGCAGTGATGGTCATTAGATGCAGATTCTGTACAGATTGTAAACAAGCTGGTGCGGTGCATAATGCAGATTTAAAGCTGGATTTTGAGTTTCTAAGCTCCATCCTGTAATGCACATCTACACGTCGGGACTCCATTATTCCCCCCCTTCTCTTTTTGTCTTCCTCACACACACACACACACACACACACACACAATACATGCATGCCACATTGGCACAAAATGTGCTACTACAAGCTATCTTGTATGTACATATCTACACCCTGTTCACTCCTGAAGCCGTAATAGGCTCTGAAGGAACAATCTCCCTGTACGCAGTCGCAGGAAGATTGGGCTGTAGACATTGGTTTTCCAGCAGAGTGGGTTGAAGCCTTGGATCGGCAACAGCTGAGATTCATTGAGAGCATATTGGAAGTGACAAGGTCCTTTGAATACACCAAACTATCTCCTACTGAGTGAGAAGTAATTTTTCAGAGTTGATTCACTGCAGGTCCACTTTAACTGCCGCAGAGCAGATGACAACTGGAAAGTGAGCCCACTCACCTTAGCCCCCCCAAACCAAATACAAACCTTGCACCAGCATACCTAACATCAGCGCAAACGCAAAGGAGAAGGCAGTGAGCTGCCAGCATGACTCAGTATAGATAGGCAAAAGAGAAAAAATTTAATAATACAGCTGTAAACAGTGAAGAGTTCGAATAAGAAACTGTTCTGCAAGACTGCAGATTTCAAGATGTCATCAAATGTCATGTTTGTACAGAAGACGAGATGGTGGGGAGACAACTCGTGTCTCCGGCAGACAGAAAAACTGCCAGCCAATCTGAAGGAGTATCTTGAGTGCAACTGAAGGAAGACAGTCTTACACCTCACAAAATTACATCATGCATTATCATGTTAATTAGCTTGTTTTGTCTTGTAGTGTTTTCTCTTTGACCAGGATGTCTGTAATTCATTCTTAAATCTTAAAGATCTCAGTGCTACAGGGGCGGCATGGCTATATTCACAGAATAAATCATCTCAGAAACTACCATCATTCTGCTGAAACCTATGAATCCCATTTTAAATCAAGCACTGGGGTTAGCATAGACCACCTTTCAGAGCTCTACACAGCATGACATGTAATGGCATACGTAATAACCCAAATGGAAAGCTCAGTAATAGCATACTCAGTGAAATCCGGTTACACATTATCAATGTTTTCAGTGCATATCTTATTTCCAGAACTGAGCTCTAATACACTGTATGTAACAAAGACTCGATTATGGGGCTCATATATTATAATTCTCAAGCCTGCCTGGCACACCGTAAACCTCCCTACCTCAGTTTTGGTTTGCTTTCGAGGCACTGCACACAAAATGTCAAGTTACCAAGGTGCTGAATAAAAAGACAAAATGCGTCTATATTTACAGATCAGCCCATAATGGCATGCCTGAATATAAATATGTACAACAGCGACTTGAGAAAAACAAAAATGCTTACCAGCTACAAAATGTCAAAGACAGCTGCAGAAAAACAACCTTTCCTCAGGTGCAAAAACATGTTTTGGAATATGCATTCATTTCAAAAGGCCATACAATAACCTTCAGGCAAATAAGTCTTTATATGGCCACAAAAAGCTACAGGGGCAGCTGAATCTACACTAACACCTTAATTCTGGAAAGGGAAAAACCAGAATGTACATTAAAGAGGTACTGCACACTTAATGTTTTTTTTTGCAGAAAACTAAATGATATGACTGTACTGTAATGAAACACATCAATACTGGTGTTGATATTAAGATTTATTACCAAATGGATAAAAGTCTGCTTTTAAAATTTGTTGGGAGAGATGGTCCTAGCTGAATTTGAGGGTAGAGTTTACAATTGAAAGACATCTGTTTTGGCAACTTTGTTATTAAAGATTGAACTTAAAGCTGCAGTAGATAACACAATTTAATTATATTTTGACCATATCACTAACAGTATTTAATTGAAGGGTTCCTTTAAAAAGAAAATGTGCCTGTGAGCACCCATCCCTTTGTTTTTAGTTTTTTAGAAAACTGGACCCAGTCTGAATTAAACAATCAATCAGTCAGGGTTAGCTAGCACGCAACTAGCCAATCACAGCGACATACAGCTGGTGAAACCAACACGAAGCGATCAGCTGGAGAGGAGACATATCGCTCTGTTGCAGTATCATCTGTTGGAGTTGTTCGAACACCAGAAATGCGGTTGTACAGTGGTTTTACAAAAGTGGAGCTTCTTCCCTCACAAAGCATCAATTTGGTGGGAGAGGCTTAGCAGGGTGATACGAGGCACCACAGTGAAGGTTTTTCATTGTGTGTGTTCAAATTGCTTTCTTGCAGCTTTAATGAGTATTCTCAACTGAAACTTTTTTATTTTTTAAAAACAATGATTTTTATTGTACATAAGAAGGCAAAGTGTGGGTGTCATTTTACATGGTGTGGGGTCTCGTTTCGCCTACAAATCTGTGACCAAGACTACTTTTCAAGTGTACAGACCATTTTCATATTTAGAAAACTTGCAATGGTTTGTCAGTGTTTGAAGGATGTCTAGAGACAGGTTTTGTTTTAACAGCAAAATCACTAGGGAAGATGGGATCCAGAAAGATCTGTAAACAAACATGCTGTAGACTCGGGTTGCTAAGAGTAACAATGTTACAAACACAATCTCTTATCACTGACAAGTATGCGGCCCTTCCGCTCGCCTCAACCCGCCTGCCCTTACAAATGCACTTCACCTGAAAAAGCTTAAGACGTGTTCTCTTTGAAGATGAAGCATGTGTTGTGCCACTACACCTTGAAACTCCACCATATTTCTTTACCACTTCAAATTACAAATTTCACAGCTCTAGCATTTTACAGTCTAATCAGCATTGCAAAATTAACATAATTAACATATAAATACAAACAAGGACACATCTGTAATAAATCTATATTTATATTCAGCAGATTATTCCTTCTTCATCTTCTGAGACCTGAGCAGCTGAGGGAAACTTTTAGAGATGTGCTGTAGCTCTCCTCTAACAGATGGGGAGGAGGGGCTCTCTAATTGACACTCCAGCATGTTGATGCTGCACAGCAGATCAATAGGAAGGTAAAGGAAGACTGCCCTGAGGAAAATGAATGGAGAGAGCGGGGCTAAGCTGCACACATGGCCTGGAGAGCTTAGAAGAGGCTTCCAATATTTTTCTAGTGAAAGGAAAAATGATTGAAATGAGCCGTTAAAAAAACATCAATAAGATCAATAAGAATTAATCGAACTCTTTGTTCTCATTTATAAGTTGTCTGGGGGGGTAATAACTTAATTTTTGAGCAGCAAAAGCAAAAAAACTGCAATATAATTAGTGCAATAAACTAAACGACACTGAGCTTGCCATCTGTCACGGATCAGCGTTTTCAGCAAAGGCAACTATTCTCAGCCCGAATAATTCTGACAATATTCTAATAGAAAACGTTCAATGTTTAGTTTTACTGTGTTGCTGTGAGCTGCATTGCCATTTTCAGTATCATATTGCGCTGCATTATACTGCATTCTTATACCAATCTACTATGCAACCAAAATCTACAGTTTCATTAGGTTAAAATGGTATTAAGGGCTGCAATTATCATAATTAATTATTCTGACATATATTTCCTTATTATTAGATTTATCATCTTGTGTATAAAATGCCAGATAATTGTGAAAACACCAATTATAATTTTCCGGGTCTTGTTTTGTCCACCCAACCCCAAACCCACGGATATTCAGTTTACAATGATATAAAACCGAACAGCAACAAATCCTAAAATTGTACAAACAAAAACTAGAGGACGGTTGACGGTTTTGCTTGAAACAAGTGGTCGTAATTATCAAAATATTCCATATTTTCCAATGATCGACTAATCAATTAGTCAACTGTTTCTGCTCTACAGCTCTTAGAACAATTTAAGATGACATATCATCAATGCAAGGATCATTCTTGTTAGAAAACATTTTCCATAGGTCTATATTTTTCTTTTATTTGTAGATAAGTATAATATTTTCAGCATATACATAATTATACATGAAGATTAGGTTATTTGTCAATGACTTCAAACACGACACTGTATATTGGCTGGGTGTACCGGGCTTCGTTGTCATAGTAACAATAATAAACCGTGGTCAACATTGTAAAGCGAGCGCAGTTTGGTTAGGTTTAGGAAAAAAGAAAATAATGGTTTAGGGGCTCAAATGCTTCATATCCCTACAATCTGTACAACCTGAGCCAAAAGGTTATGTTAGACAATAAAGAACGATGCAAAAATTATTGAAACTGTCAAAACAGTGTCACCGCGTTTTGCACTGTCATCAACTTGTGACGCGAGCATACAACATTATGACACAAAAGACAGGAGCCTTGGGTTTCTCCTGGATGAAACACTTGTGTGGACAGTGTTGCTCTTTAAAAGGGTTGTCGCCTGACAATAAATGTAAACATGGGTCATAATAAGCTGCTTGCACTGATATGGTCGTATTTTCGGGAAGGACGGTCGCTAATTCTAAAATGAGAGAAACTTGAAGCCTTCATAAACCTCCATGCAGAGTCTTTATTGCCAGCTGTCACGCTGTGCATTTGAGACAAAGAGCAATCTCGAGACCAGTTTGTGTCGCACTTCACAATAGAAAGAAGCCTCCACTCACTCAGATCTCTGCAGCCTGAACGTGGGGTTTCTTTTCTCCAGTGTTTCAACCTGTTTTAAAGCTGCGGCACCTCAGCCAAGTCTTGCAGGGGCTTGCACAGTGTTCCCCTCCATTTTTGAATACTTCCCAATAATAGCTAATTACAGTTGTCAGTGTAAACAGCAGAATCTCCCTCTCACAGCAGAGCTCGTGATAAAGTGAACCAAATTACAGAAAACTACAGCTAAAGCTTTTAACACATCATATTAGCTGACCACGTATTATAGTTTGCTCCAATTACGACACTTGTTTGGTTCAATGTGCCCCCATTTTAATTCAACACCGCCTTAGGCATTTTTACCCAACTGAGCCGAGTATAAATCCTGCTGAAGAGCCAGGATACAACCAATCAGAATCAGTTTCCACAATAATAATGTTACTCTGTATAATCCTCTTTACAATACTGAGGAAATAAGATAATCAGTATATCAGTATCAATTTCAGATCGTTTCTTCGGAGCAATGTAATTTCTGACTTTTAATTAGAATTTCAAGTTCTTTTCTGCCCTGAAATTCAATTCAGAGGACAGGTAATTAGTAATTATGTCTAGTTACTGCGATAAAGTCACTACTTAAGTTGTAAGCCAATCTTGCAGTGTAATGTGAGATTTCCTAATTGCTTGGTTTGCTTAGAAAAACGTGTCTCAACTTTTGGGGCACCAGATTTCACCTTGAAGGAGAGTAGCTAATGATTATTGTCACCATCAATTCATCAGTTGATAACTTTTTCCCAAATAAACACCAATTGCTTTGTATATTAAATTAAGTGAAAAAAGCTCATCACAAATTTCCCATTTTGCCCAGGTCTACAGTTTTTCCACTGATTAGTGATCGTTCTTGGCTGATTCAGAGTGTGAGGATAAAATTAAATAATCAAAGTAATAAACAGGTTAATAACCGCGTTCATTCAAATTGATGGGATCATGTCTGGCATGATGTATGTTATTTTGCACATCACTGCCAGAGGCTACTGGGAAAAGCATTTTTACAGAAGAGAATATGATTGAAATGATCCCAATCTCTTTGCCTTGACATCTGATGTGTTTTGTCACTGTTGGATATGAAGAAAGATGGGAGCAGGGAGCTTGAATATTTTAACTCTCGGGCACATTAATTACAGAAACAGCTAAATGCAGTTGACAGTTGTGATTTATTTAGAACCCTGAGATATGTGGTGAATCCTGCTAAGACATGGTATTATGCAATAGCTGACTGGGGCCGTTTGATTTCCCTTTGCCGAGAACCCTGAGGAAACACGGGTGCAATTTATCTCTTGGAATATCAACTATATGACAACCACACCAGAGAGCCGCTCCATTTTTGTGCCGGCTGCAGACATTTTAGGACATGCAAACAAGACTTGTTAACATGAGGCCAGAGCTTTGCTTTTTCAACACGGCAAACTTACTGTGTTGTTTTGAAGATACCACAAGTCAGCTGGAAGACATGGCGGGAGGAGGGAGAAGAAATGGGCCCTCCCTAAATGTTTTTGTTTACTTGCACTGGATGCTTTTCTGTGCCGGCTAATGGAGGGCTAAGATCACTGAGCTGCATCTAGCAGGAGATAAATGGACTGAAATGTGAGAACAAGCCCTGATTCTCCTGCCCTGCAGAGCGGAGGGAGAAATATCATGCTGCTTAAAAAGGATGAAGATGCTGTGAGGGGAAACCATCGGGGAGTCAGTGGAGCATATTAAAAACTGTTGACTTCCGGTTCACTGACTGAGTGATTCGATGACTGACTGATGAAATACACACCCCCATATTCCTCAGTTCCCAACTTTTCCTCTTTACAGTCTTATCCTTTATTCGCTGAGTCTCCTCTTGTTTAGGCTCTCCTTTTGGGAAAAATAAAAAGCTCCAAATCCACTTGGTATTCATCACCGCTGCCGCGTTTCCTCCCTATAAAAGCTTTCAATTTTTACCTATCATCACACGCACACCTTGGGGCCTGGATTGAATATGATTCTGAGGGAATACTTGAATCTTGAATCTACAGGTTAAAATATATCCAAACGTGCTGGTCTCTCAAAGCCTCTGGCACTGATGGCCTCTCTCTCTCTCTCTCTCTCACTCTCTCACTCTGTGAAGCTGGTTAATGGTCCAGTGAAAAAATGGCATGAGGTGAACCATCTCCAGCCTCCTGATGACTCTAAGCGTTGTTTGGTAATGATGCCTAGCACACTTTATCTTGTGGATCATAGAGGCTTGAAACCTTGTTTTTTAGAATACAACCCCTAACTAGCTTAGTATGTACAGAGCCGGAATGTGAAGACAGACTACATCACAAGCCATCACTGTCTAGCGTGTCCTACAGTCGGGGTAAGGGAGGCAGGGGGGTTGACAGTCAATACAGAAGGTTGTTACTTCTCAGACACGTTGATTGATTTAGTGTATCTGTTGAGCTAGACCTGCCTGCCTGTCAGGATTAAGGAATTTGTCTTATCAAACCTGTGCCCCCGAGAGACCCATTTCTAAAAGAATCGCTTGAAGCTGCGACATATGGAAAACTAGAGCACATCACCAAGAACAAGCGTTTTGGAAGTATCGTCTGTGTTTGTTTGATTTGTCAAGATAATGGGAACAACACAGCGTAGGCTACAGTCACAACAACAAAAAAAATCAAGTGCCTGAGTGAAAGATGCGGCGGAGGTTCGAGTCTCGATCTGACCTCAAAATCTGCTTATCGAATCTGCATCCTATCAAGTCTTCTGAGGGCAGAGCTGCCGCCGCCGGCATGCATCACCTTCACAAAACTGTTTTAATACACTTTTAATCTCCTGCAGCTAATACAAAATGCATAAGGCCCAGGGACTCCAGGGAGTAAATACAGAACCAGTTTGACTCCTTACTGGGTACAATTCTGTCATTATTTCCAGCACAACCAGAGTAAGGAACTTTTCTATTCTAAGAGTCTGCACCTATAACTTATTTGGGAACACACTAGGCATTTCCAATGTTGCAAAAAAAAACAAAAAAACAAGGCAGTTCTAAACCGTCTGTATAACATTGCACACAATCACGGGCGGATCACACAATAAACGGGTCATTTGACCACTAATTTATACAGCCCCAAGGCTCGAGCACAGTGACTGTAATGTTAACACATATCCAGCCAAAATGGGAACCGCACAATTAAGCAAACTAGCCTCCGCAGCATTAACAGCCGCCCAGGTCATAGACCACCACGGCGGGCTGCTCCTGCCATCGGTAAATCCAACAAAGAAAACGGATGAGGGGTGCATTTCACTCAACAACTATTTGCAGGTGAAGACTGATATCCTCCATTGCAGAAAGGAGTTTCCTCACTGACTGGACTTCAGTTCTGCTAAAACAGAGGAGTCCATTGATGATTCGGCCAAGTCTCCACTATTTCCTGTGATTGCAGGTGCAGTCGCGGAATCAATAGTAATTTTGGGAAGTAACATTTCATAAAATACTCGAACTCGCTTCCCCCCCAACTACTCCCTGCTAGCTTTAAGTAGCTAACTTGCTAGGTTAGCTAGCTAAAACTTTATTTGTTTCACTTAAATAACATTGCTAACTTTCCGTTTGGTGATTTTCTGAAACTATTTAATGTAGGCCGGCTTGGCTAAACTTTTTTTTTCCAGAGTCCTGACCACTTTCATTTTCAAAGCAGCCGCGTCTGTTCAGTTTAATAGTTTTATACAATGTATGTGATTTACTTAAAAGATGTTAACTTCACATGGCCTCCCCTGTCTTGACGTGAGCGCCTCTAAATAGAAATTGAGTCGACTGGCAGTGAGCATGCGTTTCCTCCATGGGGCGCTGTTTCACCAGAAACAGAAATTAATTAAAAAACTGATGAAAGAGTGCCACAATGACCTACATGTTATGTGATCAATTATTTCATATATTTAAATGAAAAAATATTGCTTGAATAATAGGTTAGGTTTTAATAAAGGTTAGGAAACCTAGCTTCCATTTGCTCCCATTAAAATACTGATTGTGTGCCCTTAATGAGAGACCCAATTATTTTGTTAATTAGCCAGCTTTGGGCAAACATTGCATAAATCATTGCAGTCTCTGTGGAAGGTCAGTTAAATTGCAGTCAGTATTTCTTTAATAACCCATCCTTTGACTTGCCATACATTCAGAAATGCTACTGCGAGTGAATGCTAGTGCTTTGTCTCATTTAGAGCTGAAATGATCGGTCGATTAATCAATTGGTCTCTAAACTGAAAATTAATGGGTAACCATTTTGATCATTTTCGTTTCAGTCAGTTTTGAAGAAAAAATGGCAAATGTTCCCTGATTGCAGCTTCTCCAATGTGAGAATTTGCTGCTTTCTCAAACATCATATTGCCGTAGAATAAATTTGGGGTTAGGAGTATTGGTTAGATAAAACAAGGAACTTGTTGATGGTGCCTTGGATGTAATGGATAGTGAAAATAATGATTAATTGCAGCCTTATTAATGTCTGCTTGAAGTTTAAGAAACCATAACAACTCTATAAGCTATTGAATGTGGTGTTAGCTGTGTTATCAATCAGCTTGTTTTGATGTATTTCTGAACCCTAGTGACCAAAATTAACGCAGCTATGAATAAAAGTAAAATTCTCCAATCATGTTTTGAACTCTGATGATCAGGCTGCTCTTCAGCTTACAGTCGCTTTTATGTATTGTGCCACAAAATTATAACTAAAGAAATGGCAGAATGTGCCTTTTCTTTTGGTGCACACAGAGAGGAATTATGTGACTCCTAGTGTCCTTACAATGCATGTAAATGTTATTTTGAGCAAATCACTTTAGCAGTGAAATAGCTTTAAAAATATACACTTCTGAATGTAGTCACTGAAGAGAAAACCTCTACCAGTAATTATCAAATCTATTGTGAACACACCGGAGGCGTTTAGACAAACTTTGAAAAAACTAAAGAATCAAGGACAGAAATAAAATGAAGATGGTGAAGTTTATGTTTAAACATGCTCAGACAAGAATTCATCCCACTGATGCAAAGAGGCACCATCATCCCCATCAGACCATCTATTGACCAGTGTGTCATCCTGTTGCAGCGCTGTATCAGATGCACATTTTTCACCTGTATTGACTACATAGGTGAATATGGTTATGTTTTTGTGTGTAGGACAGAGCCTTTTCTTGCAGCAGGTGCTGTATCTATAGGCTGATCCACAGAGAGACTTCACTTTATCATTCACGTGGGGTATCTTTTTTATGCATAATTGATTAAATTATACTGTCGGTTCATGAGTGTGAACACCTGTTCCCTAACCTACAAATGTACCTTTCATCCACCATCAGGATGAATTCTTGGTGTAGCAAAAACTGTTTTGTTTTTTTGTTTTTTGCATTGAGAAAATGAGCATGGATTTCATTTTTTTCCTTTTAAAGAACAAAACTCTCATTTTCCTTCAAACTCTTGTGTGAAACTGAAGATGACACTTAGAAGTGCAGAGAAGCAGTCTACAGCCCACAGATCCTGTGGGACCTGCAGCAGATGTTGGCAGCGCAAAGTCTTCTTCCAAAGCTGCAGGTGGGCATGGGCACTCACCATGTAATGCACGGTCAGTGTGTAGGTTGAAAAGCTTTCTGTTCGCCAGCTTTTGCTCCCCACGTGTGCAGCAAAACGGTAACCAGCAGCAGTTTCTAAGTCATAGCTGATGTCTCTGTTATAGTGAAACAGCTATGGGAATTTTTGACAATGCTTGACAATGAGGACTCTGAACTTTTCTGGTGAAATGTGACAGCAACTCACCCAGACTCACTCAATTCAAGTTAAATATAAATGGATTGTGAGATTTGGGGCTTGCAACAGAAAATCCTGCAGACAGTTAATGTAAACCACTGACTTAATAATTTGACATTATTGGTTCCGTAGGGACAGATGATTCGATAGGAGGATGGACGGTTGGTTTAAAGACAGTGGTCATAACAGCAGTCACGTGAGACTTTTTGGAGTCTTTGGTCAAATTGGCCAACAACACGTCTTACAGTGTGATCTAGGACCACTGTTTTGGATTGATAACCAAAGATTTCAGCCGGTTTCTCTTAGAACTGTCAATTTTCTTCTGTGACAGCCCAAAAGTGTACAGTTCACAGGTACCTTAAGTTAGAATCTGTTCCAAACTGTAACCAGTTGTCAGACCTCAACCATGGTAAAAACTTACGTAAAGATTCTGATTGTGATGTTGGTAGAGACTATCCTGACAAGCATGACAATGGGAGTCCAATCTAAGCACTTCTATTGCATGTTTTGGAAGAAGAGACATGGGAAAAGGCAAGTTATAATAAATTCCCAACATAATCATCCTGCAAGAGAGAATAGTGTACACTTGTCTGAACTTACAGCCGATCGCAGGTCTTTACAATTGTGTAATTGCTATGGGCCACTTTGCAAGACAGCACAACAATGCAATCTCAAATGAGATGATCTGAATGAAAAAGAAAGGGACATTGTTAAAGGAGAAAGATGTCTCCCAGAAAATAATACTGCCTCTCTGTCTGCATTCATGTCACATTTCAAACATCAGTTTACACTGCCATGACTTCACAAGTTGCCCTGTACACTGTAACAAGTCTTCAGGGGCAGGCGAGAAGGATGTCACTGACAGTTTTAGACAGTTTTAGATTTTTTGTTTCTACCGGTGGCAAATATAATAACTCATTTCCTATACAAAAATATCTTCTTCAAAAAGACAACATGACTTTCTGATTAAGACTTTGTGTTCTTGTTGTGCACAACTACACAGACTGACGTTAATTCTCCATTTATTTTTGTTTACTTAAGTATTGTAGAATTTTGTTCATCTGTGACATTGTTTTGTTTTATATTGTGCAGCCGAGTGTCCGTCTGAAGCAATTCCAATAATTTGGGTTAATGGGCATCCTTTTGATGGTGCTCACAGCCTCATCCCACAGCAGTTTGTGGACATCTCCACTGACCGCTTAATCAGGTGCTAATTAACTGGCACAACCTCAGAAACAAATTTATGATTGCTTTTTTCCCCTCCACCCATCATAGTCCATTATGTCTATCAAAGATATATTGGGAAATCCATTTGGAAGATGGCATTATATTGTCAGTATTTCAGGTAATAGCTAAACGAGGAAATGACTGTGTCTGGAAATTAATTAAATTTTAAAAAGTTAGCCCTAGTTATTAAGCTGCCGTCCAATTTACTGGGATGAATGTAAGCGTTTAACTATACAAGCACATCAACTCAAGTCCTGCATCCGCATGCAAAACAATAGTGCTTGTGAATATGAACAGTGCTTCTTAATCTTATGCAACGAAGTGTGGCTGATGAGATATGCAATGGAACAGGTGTAATGTGTTCTGTAAAAACTTGAAATGGTCATTCAGCACAAAGTGAGAGTGATTGCAAATTATTTATGTTCATTTTCAAATACATGCAAACACAGCCACACACAGGGCTGTATGACAACAACCATGTATCCAGAATAGCAGCTGTAATAACGGATTTCTGTAACAAAAAATGTACACTGTACACAAACTGTAAATTACTTTCCAATCAGTTTTGCAGGTAATTAAACCAAACTGACAAATTAAAACATTTGACCTCATGGTGACACTTGAGGAGAAGCAAG
>JAVQJL010041524.1:0-18705 GCA_036024295.1 Nannoperca obscura
TCAGAATCAGAATCAGAATCAGAAATACTTTATTAATCCCAGAAGGGAAATTGCTTTTTGATACAGTTACAATGCTCAATAAAGTTATTGAAAAAAGAACCACCCTCCCTGTGTTTACGAGCTGGTTATTGTTGCTAGTTGTGATTGCGTGTTTTCACAGGACCTGCCGTATTTATAGTGCTTTGGTCTCATCCTTTTAGTGGATGCTTGTCCCTGTTACTATTGTTGGGTACCGGTTACTCAATGAAGCATCGATATAACATAGTAGGCCAAGTCACATGATCATAGCTGTACAGCAGTGGCAGATAACTGGGACTAACCCTTAGGTTGTGCATCATATTAGATTATGTGACACCTGGTTTAAAGTAATATATATTTTTTATATTCCTATAGGTACTTTTAGTATGTCTGTGGTACTCAATGGTGAGTGTACAGTGAACCTTTCGGTATTTCTGTTATTATATTCCTGCAGCGATTTATTGTATTTCTGTTATTATATTCCTGCAGCGATTTATTGTTATTTTTATATATTTTTTGACATCACGTCTCTATCATGTTTCAAACAGCCGTTTATTTTCCTCTCTGCAGGTTCCCTCTTTACATTTGGAGCAGGGACGAGCAATTCAACAATTATTGAAGCCAGCATTTCCATCGACACAAACTCCACTGCTGCTCCGAATATCTCAACAAGCAGCTCTGCAACAACAAGCAGCAGAAGCACAGCGACCACGACTGTTGCAGCTATTGCAACTGCTGTCCCACCAGTTAAAAGTAGGTCTCAGCACAGTCATGTCGTGTCCAGGTGTACATGAAGGTTCAAGTTCATTTTGAAGCCATCTCCAGAAAAGAATACCTGTATTTCATATGCCAAAGACCACTTTAACTGCAGTGCTGCTTCCACAGCGGGACTTCTTTATCTGATGTCATACTCCTGCAGGGATTTGTTGTTATTTCTACATTTCTTTTCACATCATGACGCTATCATGTTTTAAACAGCTGTTTTATTTTCCTTTCCGCAGGTTCCCCCTTTACATTTGGTGCAGGGCCGAGCGATTCAACGATTATTGATGCCAGCATTTCCATCGTCACAAACTCCAATGCTGCTCCGAACGCCTCAACAAGCCCCTCTGCAACAAGAATCACAGCTACCACAATTACTGGAACTACTACAACCAACATCCCTCCCGTTAAAAGTGAGTCTCAACACAGTCATGTCATTTCCACATGCACATGAATGTTTAAGCTCACTGTTAGGATCTCTGTATTTTAGGCGAAATGTTCCAATTGTCCTCATAGCAACCCTTGATCCACTCTCACTACAGCGTTGCTTCCCCAGCAGGAGTTCTCAACACTGTTAAGCTTCCCATTGAGCTGCAGTGCATCAACACAAGCAGACAGTGTGGCGTGCACTGATAATTGATCCTCTTAGCATGAGTGAGGGCAGCAATTGTGGTAAATTAAAGATTATGAGAAGTATATTCAGCTATTTCACAAAAAGCTGCATCTACAGCATTGAATTATCTGAAAAGCACCTTACGTGCCCTAAAGGCTGTTTTCTATCTCAATGTTTCTCTCATTCGACTGCCAAAATCACACGAAACAAGAGAGGGGTTGGTAGGCAGATGCCTCAGGGACAACAGAGGGCTTTCACAGAGTCTGACAGAAAGAGACAATACATGTAGGCTGCAATCCAAAAGCCCATTTACCGTTGGAATGGAGTGTGTGACGAAGGCTGTAATGCAGCTATCTGTCTGGATGTTCATCCTCCTTCCCACCCCGGATGCCACACTGTGGCGTCTGTTTCGGCTGCTCGGGTAAACACTGACTTTTGTTTGAGTCAGTTATGTAGGAATTTGTCTGACTGCTCAGCTTATGTGTAAGACATGTCCTGTTTAGTCTGGGTGTTCAATTAATCGGATATTTTTGTCCTGAGTGAAAACTGAGATAGTTGCGTGAAAAAAGAAGAAGCTGCATTTAAAGTTTTAAATTTCTGCTTAAGAACTATGCTTCCTGCAGGCCAGGGATGTGCTCATTCTTGAGTCCTAATGGGGGTTGATGGACCCAGGTTTTTGTTTGCAGCGTCTCACTGGGACTTTTCTTGACTCTAATTGTCCCTCCCAGGTACAGTGAGAGATGTAAGCCACAACAAATCCACACGCAACTGGTAACAAAAGGCTTCAGTCTACCGTTGGTGGCATGGGTGTCAGCTTTAGGATTTAGTACATGCTGTTGTTTCAGGTCTCTGCAGGCTTAGCCTTTTTTTAGATTTATGATATTTACCTGTGTCCTGTTGTGTATTCTGACTAAGTGCACGTGGATTATCTTTGATATCATAATTATTATTATTATAATTCATGCGCTGAAGGACTCCTGAAGGTCGATGGTTCTGTACCATTATTTCAAGTAATCCACCTAAATATTAGTAGATGCTTCCTTATACCCTACTCGCATTGGTTCCAGTGGGAAATATTTGTGATTCATGGTCACAGAAAAAGCAAAAGCACTATCCTAAACTTTCAAAATAAATCCCATGTTCGTGTCTCTGAAAATGTCAACAATATCTCGTCTCACAGAGTTTGTAGCAGCGGCTGTTCGGTCCCATTTTGATGACTGTCCAGACTCCCACCGCCATTTCTGCTTCCACGGCACATGTCGCTTCTTGATATTAGAGGAGACACCTGCATGTGTGTAAGTTAGTGCTGTCTTAAATGTAAAATGCCAACATTGTTGAGTTGACTGTTATTCCCTAAACATGAAAGCTTGACAGTTTTAACAATGCAGCTTTTCCCAGTGTAGGTTAAACCACTCTCGGAGACTGTAGAGTTATAGTACTACCAGACATTTCACATATACACAAAAGAGCACGTTTCACCCACTTCTACATTTTAAATTGCTTTGGTTGTGTTGGTATTTTAGCAATATAAAGCACTTTGGCCTTCATTTTGGACGGGGACGAGGTCTGAAATATGCATTATGTTAGAGCACTATGCTGCCATCCATCAAAAGAGACCATTGTGAAATCCTGAGATCTAGGACCTCGTGACAAGAGGTTAAAGCCACCGATAAGAGAGGGAACTAATAAACCATGCAAACCACCTTTCACAAATCAGTGTTTTATTTTCAAAACGATTCCTGTATACAGAAAACACGAGCTGTATGACATCACATCTACGTTTTAATAGGATAAAAGACTCAATACCTTCTATCATTTTAATATCTTTAGCCCTCATTTTAATCAGATTACTGTAAATAGTGACACATTCCTATCATAGTTCTGAATTAATATAAAATACATATCTAGACATGAAGTTAATTAAGTTGGTTTGTAGTTCCCCATTGTTTTTCATTGCACTGTGTATCTTTGGTATTTATTTAATTATTATTAATCTACTGAAAAAGTGAACTCTTGACTTATTCGGTACATGACATCAACATGATTAGACTAATATAAAAAGATCATAAAAACATTTGATATTATAAACCACTAGAAGTTTTGGGACTTTTGGCCAACAATACTGTGATATAAGCTACACCCATTAATTGCTATTTTCACTTATATTCCTGTTTGAATACCCAATTTGATTTTCTGTCCTTGTTGCAGGTGTCATTCGGGCTTCGTTGGGATGAGGTGTGAGCATGCAGACCTGCTTGCTGTAGTAGCAACTAATCACAGACAGCAGACCGTTGCCACAGTGCTGGTGTTGTGTGTGATTGGGTGTGTTCTCATCATGGTGTTGTGTACATTTTTACAGTAAGTAATATGCATTTAATCTTTTTTCATAGCTGATGAATTGTACAGTGTTTTTAGGATAATAATCGTGTAGAAATATCAGACCAGTACATTCTGTCTTTTCTTGTGCAGTTGCTGGTGGAGGCAGGACTGTCGCAGGCGGAGCCACGCACACCACTACGTCCCAGAGAAGCACGGATCATCCTGCTATCCTTCTGAGAGTGGTACTTTATTTATTTCTTGTATCAAAAAGATTATTTCTAATGTCGCTTTTCTATGGATATACCAGCAAATAACTCATAAAAGACTGTAAGAGCATATATAACTAATAATAATAATAAATAATAATTTTATAATGTAGATGTACATTGGCTTTTATATAGGCAAAGACTACAGATTACATTAGCAGGTCAAGCATGTGATACAGGTTGATGGGATCTCTGTGTGGATGATTTATTATACACATTAAGGTAAAGTCTGGCATTATTTTATATTTTTCCTGTTGCCAACAAATGACAACAACAAAACCAACAATGCACTAAACTAGTATTTTTGACAGTAATTCAAATGTACAATTATTTTCATCAGGATCTTGTGATCCTTACGGGAAACAAAAAACTTACCTGTTTATTATTTCCCTTCCAGTAGTTTGAGAAGACGTCTTGTGGGAACATGAGCTGTTTGCATCACGCCGTGTTTAGTTTTTCTTCATCTGTCCGTCCGACAAACCCTCAGGACTACATCCTAAGTGGTATTGACATGTTCTGATCAAGCAGACCAGGCCAGAAGCAAAGAAGCGTTATCGTCAATGTGGCGAAGGTAGGCCTGCTGGATGTGGGAGGTTAAATGTTCCATGACATTTTTTTTTACATGCTGACTGGGACTTTTGACCTACAGCACCCTTGGAACGTGTTTATCGCTTCACTCTTAAGATTCTGTGGAAATACACGCAGAACTACAGTTTGTTTGAACAGTTTGTTTGAAGCTCTGAGGATGAAGCTGCTGCCAAATCCTACATGGGAAGAGCTCCATGTGTCCTGATTACTGTTTATGGCTCGCCTATAGGACATGGGAAATGATCTACAAGGCCATTAGTCATCCTGCGTGGATGTTGAATAGGAATGGTGTTTATTTTGGGCTGTGGGACAACAATAATTCATTTACTTAAGTCAGAAGACCCCAATTCCTATTTTTGTCTTTTAATAACCTTGCACACTTTTCATCAGAACTCTACAAGCACAGACGACATTTTAAAGAAATGATGGTGGGGGGAAAACTGATGCTTTAAACAAGTTTTAGTGTCTGTTTTTAAAGAAGGAACTCACTTCACCTGACAGGAGTAGGAATTGTTAAATCTAACTTGACTGACTGCTGATGGATTGAAAACCCTGGAAAACGTCAATCAATAATTATACACAAAGCTTGTAAAATGTGTGATTTTAAAAAAAAAGAAATATATCATTTGGAGAAAGAAATCATCCAGGTATTTTTTTCAAATGATTTGATGACTCCAGTATTGCTACTGAAGCTGAAATATTTGTCAGTTTTATTTTGTATTCCTGAGCTGTACTTGAACGTGTTCGTGCATCAGAGGTTTTTGATTTGCAAGCTATAACTGTAACGACCGGTGCGCACCCTGGGTGGTTAGTGCACGGGCCTGTTGTATTGTTGCACTTTTCTGCAAGCTTGCTGTCCATTTATAAAGAAATGCACTTACTGTCCTTGGAAAAAGTGTCCACATAATGAGAGATGCCAAATACACTTGTTTCTAACTTTGAAAGAGCACTGAAGGGAAGAGGCACGCGGTTTGTACACATCCACCTAAGCATGCATGCACTTAAATCACAGCTTGTAATTTTTAAGAAACACAAAACACTTGTGTGTTATAGCATTGCCTCTGCTTTGAATTGAAATACTTTTTAAAGAGAGAAAAAGCCTCTGAAGGTTCATTTAAAACACAATATTTAAGATTTTCTTAAAGAAGAAGAATTGGTGAAGCAATACGGAATAATGATTAGAAACTGACTGATATAAAATGTGTGTGCGCTTGTGAGTGATAAGACAAGGGGAGGAAAAAAAAACGTACACAATAAAATGAATGTGATTGTATTTACATGCCAAAAGACTCAGAGAGGATGATACGGTTGTCTTTGTTTACAGTATGCGATGATATTTACATTCAGAAAATGTGTTGATGTTTCTTATTAAGTGTAAATATCAGAACCACACAGAAATATTAAATGTATATACACGGTGTCATACAAAATCATCTGAAGAGGGTGATCTCCCTTTACTTTGTCAGATTTATGTAATCACAATTGGAAAGCCTTTATTATCTTCTGCATTTGTTTTCCAATGAAGAATAAAAAAAAAATGCAAGTGTGTTTGCATATATTTTTTATTCATGTGTTTATTAGTTGCTGCTCCGTCTCTGGAGTCTTTCATTGGATTCATCGCGTGACCTTCTTTTCACGTCTGAGGCTCTTTCCCTTTCTCGTTTATCAAATACCCTGATTTTCTGAGGCTCTGCTCTTCTATTTTTCTCTTCCACTGAATATTTCAATTTGCAGAAATGCCAACGTCAAACCCTGAACCCCAGGCACATTTGAACAAAGAGCCAAATTCTTGAGTGCTTTTATAGCTTAAGGAAATGTTTCAGCCCTCTTCTATATCGCCATTACATTTCTTTTTACATTTTTTATTTGTCTTTTTGAGTTTGCAGAATGTATACCATTCATGTTAAAGCATTTATTCAATGTGCAAGACCGCACCACATACTTCCTGTGTTCACTGCATGTCATCATGGTTGACATCTTCCCTCTTACCGTGCTGCATCTCCTCTGCTCTTCCCTTTTGCTCGCCGCTTGAGGAGCTTCGTTTTGTTTCGCAATCCCATTATGTCTGCAATTGGATTTCTGTGGAGCCCTTTAGAGCCGTCTGGCTGAGCTGCTAAACCAGCTTTGAATTAAGCAGCTCTTGTGGGTGCTTCCCTAAAGATACACAATACCTTTTTAACGTACAAAGGAGCGCAAGGGGAAACGCATTAAATCACTGAACACGGCAAAGACAAAGAAAAGAGAAATTAAGACTTATTAAAAACCGTGTGTTGATTCACACTTCGCGACACAGCGTGGACGGCTGTAGGATGTCAGCATCAGGACACTCTCTTGAACTCTGATTTGGACAAGTGTCAATCCCTATTCCCCATAAGAGGCTGAAGCTCTGCTTTGCAATGACATTCTGGTTCTTTTTTCCCCTCCGCTTCCACTTCTGGCCGTTTTGATCCTCAGCCCAACATTCCCAGCATCTGCCTCTGACCAGATGGTTTGAAATAAGAGTATTTACAAAGGTATTAGGGTTAAGCAACCCTGCCTTGTTCTCCTCACGGCTAAGCACTGAAACAAATCATTAGGAACGATGAAAGCTCAGAGCGCCAGTTAAAGGGTCCGTTCACATCAAATCACATAAAAAAAATAAGAGCTCAAAACAGAAACTTAATTTTATACGTGATGTCACAATAGTAGTTAATATATTTGCATTGACGATTAAAGTTTGTACATGTTTACTTGTCTTACTCGTCTTACCTTGCCTCACCTGCATCCATCTGGTTTAATGGATAGACAAACGTTTAAACATCTTACAAGACTCGCATGCCAATATGTACATCATAAGAGTTATCCGAGGCTGTGAAAAGATCCCTTCCTAATGCGATTACAATGTAAGTCATGTAGGGGGGAAATCCACCATACTAAAAAGAGTGGTGTTGGGAAATAAACTCTGGGTTTGATTACCTCAGGCTGCCCAAGCCTCAAATTAGAGAGAGCTTGAACAGAATGTATTTTCACAAAGAATGAGGACTCTTTCAATGTACATGTGGACATGTGAGTACTATTTTAAAACCCACGTTCCCTTTAAAACGCCACTGTTGACATCTTCTCTGCTCCTGTTTCCACAGGAGCCTAATGACCTCAGGTAAAAAATATAACAGAATAGCGGTGAGTCAGATGTCCACATGCCCATGTTGTGGTGACACCGCTGGACCTCGGCCACAAAATAACTGAATCATTTGTTGAGACCAGAACCTTTTAACTGGAAAAAGGTGGACAGGTCTGCAACCACAGAGGCCTCTTGTTAACTGCACCAGCCAATGTCAGTTATGAAAGGCTAGAATACAGAATACACATGGGTGACAAATTAAAAAAAAGGTCCTGGTGTGTAAAGTCATGTGAAGTCCATGGTTCAAGAGTGGCCGAGGGGCTTTGCTGCACATCTTTCTCCCTCTCTCTACTATTGATTCTGTAATAAAGGTATAAAATGCCCTGAAAATACTAAAAATTACATCCAAAGGGAAGAGCCCTTAAGAGTCGGGTGTCACTGCAAATCAATATAACCTGTTTCACTATTATGACACATTTCTAAGCTACGATCTTAGCAGTCACCAAATTTCAACCCATCTGAACGCCTTTGGGAGATTTTGGAGGGATGTGTTATTGCTCTCTGCTAACTACTATTAACCAGATGAGGGAATATCTTTTGGAATAAAGGTTCATTCCTCCAATTAAGTTCCAGAAACAGCAGCCCAACACTTGACTAAGACCCTGTATGCTTGTTTTTTCTTTAATTTGTCACCCATCTGTATCTTCCCCACCTTTGTGTTGCCTAATTTATTTACGTTGCAGTGTTGTCGTTATGATCCTGTTACACTTTTGGTGCAAGGTGTTTTATAAATCTTTCTATTAGTTCTATAAAAATATATTAGTTTCAGCATGGATGATTGAAGAAGTGTTTTAGAGGAACAGCTTTTTGTCTTAAACCCCTTTAATTTTTTCATTAGATGAAATTTAATTTAGCAGTTTTCTAAGACATACTTGTACAATTCATAGATATTTAATGCTCCCAATTGATTTGCAGTAGAAATACATAATTCCACGCTGTACATACAGTTTTTAAATTACAACTCATGTTCATTTCTGTCAGGAGTCAAACATGTAGAGAGTTCTAAAGTGGTTTGAGCCCTCTGAGGTCAACATGGCTAAATTGCAGGAATTAGTTCTTTAACTGAACCACAGTATGGCTGAGTAGCTTTGCACTTGAGGCCATGGGTTAGGGTTAGTCCATGTGCTGCTGAAGCTGTGATGGCAGCTCCTCCAGGGAGCTGAGCCGATGCTCTCGAGGAACATCACTTCGGTCATGTTTGTTGTGTCTGTCCAACAGGAACCCGTGGATGCCGACAGACCGAGAGGCGAGGTAATCATTCACATAGTGGTCCCCGATATGAGCTACACAAGCAGCTGGTACGCCACATTTCTGCAGCGCCTGATCAAAGATGATTGGACTCGGCTTTGCTATACCGGCTTCCTCTGATGTAATCAAAAAGCTGAAGGGAGACAGCAGGCCACAAACACGTAAGATCTCTTCTAGGCGGCTATCAAAGTTTGATACCACAGCCAGTTTCAGTCCTAGAGAAGAGCAACTCTCCAGGGCCTCCTTTGAGTCTGGAAATACCTAAAACAAGGGTGACATTATACAATTTTAGGTTGAAATTTTGTCTGCTACTTTATTGTAAACATTAAAATGGTTGCATTGTAAAGCACTTTTACTACTAATATTTGCTTTCTATATTAAACAGATCCATAATGTCTATGTCCCGTGTTTTCCTGCATTAGTAAAAAGCTTTTGATGATGACAGTGAAGGCAAATAAAAATCTGTTTTGTTTTCAAACAATTTTCTAAAGATGTTTCTCAGATGTATTATTTATAAGATAACATACAAAAACTGGTTTTATTAATTTGAAATTTACCACTTATTAATTCTATGTGTATGCAACATCTTGTCACTTCCGGGCGCCGCACGAGTGGCAGCCTGTTGCAGCAGCTCCGACTCATAGCTGGGTAGTTTCTATTTATATCTGTCCTAGGGAGCCCTTTAGACACTGTGGAGGTGGTGGGAGACAGGAGAATGATGAACAAGCTGTCAGCCCTGTTGGACAACACATCCCACCCCCTCCAGGACACTTTGTCTGTACTGTGCAGCTCCTTCAGTGGCAGGCTGCTTCACCCGCGGTCTCTCATGGAGAGATACCGCAGGTCCTTCCTTCCTGCGGCGATCAGACTGTACAACCACCACGGACCCTGGTAGACCACTACACAAACTGCTACCACCACACTAGCGTGCAATACTGTCGTGCAATACCGACAACAGTGTGCAATATATAGAGATATATATACTTTCATAGTATAAGATTGTTATTACTGGCTGCTACTTCCCATGCACTAAATTTATTTTTGACGTCTACTTGGTTTACCATGTTACTTATTTATATTTTGTACTTATGTTATATTATATATATTTTCTCCCTCCTGCGCTGTACACTTTAGCTGCAACAATGTAACTTTCTCCACTGCGAGACTAATAAAGGATTTCTGATTCTGATATCTGTCATTTACCTCCCAGTTCTCTGCATTGCAGAAGTTATGATAAAGGTTGTGAGCCATTGTATTTAGCAGGGCCGGGTCTTGCACCCTGCACTGGGAGAAAGTGTCCCGCACCACCCTCATCCACCAAGAACGTCCATCCAGGCCCTGAGTGATGCCGTAGTTGGGGTATCTCCTGGAATGATGTCGATACGCCTGGTGGAAAGCAGCCTCGACCTCCACAGGACTGAGCTTCAAGCCCATTCCTTTAGCCTCCTTGCAGTACTGCTCTCCCACAGAAGCACGCACCCTCAGCAGGGTGTCTTTCACGTCCCATAGCACCCAGCGCAGAGGAGCCCGCATTACGCCTACAAAGGTAACACCACAGACAAAAGACAGCTTAATGTCCAAGCAAAACCTAAGAAATGGTTCGGTAAACATTTCTTCACCATATTATATTTACATATATGACCTTATCTTTGCTGTTTATATTGTATTTTTGGTATTTTCTTATGTCAAGCACAGTACTGGAGGAGGCAACAAAGGATTTCACTGCAGCCTGTGTGTAAAATTGTTGACTTGTAACTTTATAAGACAATTTACATTTTGAAATATTTATAGTGTCAATAATCACATATGTATAGTATAAGTCAAATTATCCAAACGTAAGTCAATGCAAAAAGTAGTGTACAGTAGGCAAAGCAGATGATTTGACTTGTAAAGGTACAGGTGTTACTAATATTACTATATCTCTGGTAGTGAAAATGCCTGTGTGGATGGACCGTGGATTATTCAGGTGACAGTGAGCCAGAATTCACTTGACCAGTACCCTGAAACTAAAGCAGCTAAATGGAATTCAGCTATCTTGACCTTTATTATTTACACCTGTCGTTTTCCTACTGTGACACGTCTTTCATTAAGACGGCCCATCAGGTAGTGACCACTGGCACCATATTTGAGATTTAGTGTGTATTAGTTATGCACATAATGGTGCTGTGGATTACGTGGACATGTTTTCCTGTTGTGTTGATGACATTGTGTGTTATAGGTGTTGTTGTAGACCAGGCTGAGTGAACCAGAAAACCATGTGCTATGCTAACATTACAGATTATCGCTCAAAGCTAATTTAAAATTAATGCTGACAGTAACGTGAACTAATTTAATTAGCAAGTTCTGCCCAATGTACCGTTCACAGAAAATGTCCTTGTACTTTTTATTTCCACTAGCTAATGTTACGATCGTTGATTTTTGTATTATTAGCTACTTTTCGGCCTTTAACACGCAGCTATGTTAGACAGCTAATCCAGTAAAGACACGTCACAAAAGAAAAATCAGTTTAAACGTTACCGAAATCAAGTCTTCGGAACTGTCATGGGTTGTAAACAAGTTTAGCAACAGTTTAGCTAGCTGCTACCGCCTGTCTTCTTCGTCGTTGAGGTTTTACGGCAGCTGCTGCAACCTGAGTTTTAGTTAGCTCCTTTAACGCTCATTCCTCTGTACAATCTCAATCAACCTTCTTCTATTTCACCCATTTCTAACTACACAAAATCACACAAAAGGTTTATTCTGGTGTCTGCTGAGCACCATCCTTTCCAGTCGTCTCACGTACAGTTCCAGCAGTAGTATTTGTTATACATCCAGTACAGCAGGTGGCACCATGACCAGGAAGTAACTGCCAAAACATTTAACCAAACATGTACGCATGCGCGAGCCCTCACGTGTCGTAAAGTCAAGCGAAGCAACAGCAACCAATGTTATAGAAAGCAAAGTACTGTTACCAGTGAAAAACTATCACTATAAGAGAAGTAAATTAATATAATTTCGGCTGAAATGGGGATGCTTTGATGTTCCGAACGCAATGGCAACTCCAGCTATTCGCATGTTTCGGAGGTTAGAGGGCCTGTTTTGTGTGTACAAACCCCCTGGTGTCCACTGGAAACTCGTACGGGACACCATCGAGACAAATCTTCTTAAAGGTACGGATAACATATCCTTAAACACTTATCTTACACTCTCACAATTACATGTCTATGTCTGCGATACAGCTTATTTAACACATTTAACAAGTCAATCAGGATTCTCTTTAATCTTAGATTCCGAATAAACCCATGTAGCCTATCCTGTTGAACCCTGCATATGTCACCTTACAGGTTTAAGCGCCACACCGTCCCAGCCAGTTGCTCAGGAGGTCCGCTTCTTGTCACACCCGGACAGTGAGACTGAAGCATCCAAGGGACTCGCACTGTCTGCGGTCTCTGTGCCAGTACTGTCCAAGCATCCTCTGGGTATGTATGTCCACTCCACCTCCTGGATCAGCTGCTTATTGCTCATGCACATCTCCACACAAGCCTTATCACGGCGTTCTTGAATAAAATATCTTGAAGGCCTCATGTAATCCTGCCTGCTCTAAGGACAGACTCAAATAATTACTTTTTGTTGCTGAAGGTCTCTGGATGTGTTTATATGTATAGCATAGTGATTTTGATTTGATGTTGGTAAACATAATGACTTGGTTAAAATTTTCTTCTACTGGTGGGACGCTGTCCTGGTTTATAGACAATCCAATGCAGGTGGACAGGAACATTTTCTAATTGATTAAATACATAAATTCATGCAAATTCAATGCATAGAATTCACTGCAAGATGTCAAAATGAATGAATAGCTGAATTTTGATGGCTCATTGGTGACTTAGGAAGTGCAGGCTGATTAGTTGTGGACATCGTAATAATAATACAATGCAGATGTTAGTCTGTGCACATTGGGGAGTGTATATGAGTGAATGACGTTTATTTTTCTGTGTGTTTTAGTGACTGGACCTGAATTTCAGAATGTTAAGGTTGGAGTAGGACATCGACTGGATGCGTTCTCTTCCGGTGTTCTAGGTATGATTGATCTGGAGCTGATCACAGGAGAAAACCCATTTGCATCAGACCGTGTTGTGTTCAATGATGCCTCTTTTCCACACCTCTTTTAACTTTAGTTCTTGCTGTTGGGAATGGAAACAAGGCCCTAAATGACCTCTACAGAACACGAGTTACAAGGGTAATTTATCATTTCTCCGTGTTTTACATCAGATGTACACACATGTAATGAAGATGTACGATCTGCAGGTTTAATGCCGTTTTATATGTTTCAGGATTACACATTGGAGGGTGAATTTGGGACTGCAACAGATGACTCCTCTCACACAGGCAGAGTTATAGAAAGGTCCACCTATGGTAGGTACTTTACTTTTTTCCTATATGTTCAGTTTATTCACTTAATAACACGTAGTTTAAGATTATTACATTTGAGAAGGAGTTTTGCATCTAAAGCAACTTGAAATAACTGGTTATACAGCTCACTACTGATACACAATATAACAGTATTCTTTAAAAGCCATTCACTACCAATGGTAATACTGTAACTTAATAATGTAATTGTCAGTATCTATCTAGTAAACTAGTATTTATAACTTTCCACCTTTTGTATGGAGGACGCATCATCATGTATTTTTCACTAGCCAAACCATCTCAAGCTCACTGCATCATGTTTTTGTGCATTCGACCCTAAAAATATTGTTGTGTTCAACAGGCCACATCACTCAAGATAAACTGGACAGAGTCTTGGCGATGCTGCAGGGAGCCAATCAAAAGGCCTTGTTAATGTATGCCAACTGTATTTAATATTCATTACATTACATTAATTCTCCTTTCCGTGGGGCCACAGTAAAGTGATAAATGGTTATTCTTAGCTGCAGGTAGATGACTGTTTTTATCTCCCTAAAACAGGTATTCCAACGTAGACATGTGCTCGCAGGAAGCGTATGAGATGGCAGTGCGAGGTTTACTGGGTCCAGAGGGGAAATCAATGCCTGTTTTGACAGGCTTGCGTTGCATTCACTTCCAGCCCCCCAACTTCACTTTAGGTAAGTAATCTTCCACTGAACACACAGGAAACCTCATTTTACTGTGAAATATGAACATTTACAGGATACTAGCTGATCTTGTCTGTTTTATTTTTCTCTGTGCTTACAGAGGTGCAGTGTTTGAATGAAACGCAGAAATATTTGCGCAAAGTTGTGCATGAGATAGGACTTGAGCTGCGCAGTACAGCAGTGTGCAAAGGAGTTAGACGGACCAGAGACGGCCCCTTCACCCTGCATGATGCCCTGAACCATCACCACTGGACTGCTTCTGATGTTATGCAGGCAATTAAACAATATCACTCCTCTAAGAAAAATAAAACGTACTCCCACACACGGATCAAGAAGCCAGCATTACAACCTCGGGAAGAAAGTACGACGACTGCCGGTCAACAAAATGAAACCAGTGACGAAGCAGAAGCAGGTAGAATTAAATAACTTGTTGCTGTGACCAGCAGATAATGCTGCATCACTTTGAGTTCAGCTCAGTTGGAAAAGAGATGTGAACGACTAGAGATCCTGGTTTCAAATTGGACACAATTTATTATATCATGCTTTTGTTTAATATGCAAACTTCTGTCGATCAACGGAGACACTTGCTATATCTCATAAGTGTTTTCACCTTTGTTAAATGTTGTTCAGATAATATTAACTTATTCTCTTAATGTGTACTTGGTTTATTTTTATAGTGAAATAAACTAAAATGATTTTTAAAATGTGTTGTTTGGTTGAGCTACCTTTTTTGATCATATGAGTTTATTTCAGTCTATAGACAGATTAAACAGTGCATTAGTACAAAGTGGTTGTGCTATGTAGAGTACAGGCTTTTGTATGACAGGTGAAGTTAAATACAACACTCGTGAAGGTCTGTAGATGATAATTCACCTGCTTTATTAACACATACTCCCCCAAGTGGCAAAAATTCAAAGTTACTTTTATTTCAGTACCTTTTAAGACAGTGGTCTAGCTGGACATATCCCGTTAACCTGTTTAACCCTTCTCATCCCTGCTGTAGTCAAGTGTTGAAAAAGACAAAGTAAAATCAACAGACTGCTTCCAGCCAGCTTGAGCCTTATGCCATTCAAAAGGTCTTTGGTAACACATTTTTTTTATTTTACAGGTAAGTAATTTCCTCTTTCATCATTTCTTAGGAAGTTTCCTGGAAAAGAACATTGTAATTTTACACACATTTTGGGGAAAACAGGAAGTTCCTTGGAAAAAGTAAAAATTCTACTTCTCTTCTTCATATATGTTGAATTGTATCCTTGTCTGTAGACAGATTTTATCTTGCTTATTGACCTGCTGTCGTTAATTAATTGGATGTTTACTAACTGAACACAGTTTTGCTTTTCCTGTAATTATTACCAAATTACAGGTTTCCTGATGTGTACAGTGTTTACATGTTCCAGCCTAAAACTGAATTATCTAAATAACTGAGGACAAGAGGAATAATTCTCCTGGTGGGTAAATGTAGCCAGTGAAGTCGGTGCCAATCACTACAATCCGATTGGTGTACTGGTCTGTGTCATCTGATGATGTTGGAAGATACTGCCTCAGCGTTTCTGTTTCCCACAAAAGCTCCTTTGGAATCGTATTTGGTTTATTGCAGTGGCGCCATTGTCGTCTCTTCATACCACTGAAGGACTTGTTGTTCCAGTGGGAACACTGTTATCTTTGTCAGTCTGGAAACGCGCAACTTCCACGAGGGCACAAATGAACTTGCAGTTGTTCTGGAGGTTTATTAAGCATGAGATATGACAATAGAACAATTGAATTCTCAAGGTATTTAGTGACAAGTTATTGGGAACTAAATAATTTGACATGTATATTTAAAGTCTGTTACTACCGCTGTCTTTAATTATGGAGGCATAACATTTGTATATGGCTATCTGGCTGACCTGGCTGTTGTGTGACAGTTGCAAGTAGGTCGAGTGCCAACACCATTCATTTAGAAAAGATGGTAAACATTCAAAATCATAATAAACTCTACAGTGCAAAATTTAAATGATGCTCTTGTTCACAGGCACATTGTTCAAGCTGCAAAAGTAATATTTATTAGAAATAGAGCCAAAGCCTTTAGTACAAATCTTGTTAATATACATTTGGTACCATGTTTTGTAATCTTTGAGAGGCAACTTGCCTGTTAAGATTCAGCAACATTGAAATTTAAAGATATATACTTACACATTTCATATATGTTTGAGTCATGAAGGTAAAATTAAGAATTTAAGTATAGACACTGTAGAGGAAACATACAAATACAATATAGAGGACTTTTGTGGAAATGGTTTCCTTTTCCACCTGAGAAATGTTTCTGAACAGAAAGTGCTGAAGTACTTAATTTGTCAGTGAGATTAAGTAATATATTTTTAAACTGGAACTCTACAAATATTGACCTAATGGGATCATTTCAAATTGCACAAGTAGAGTAAGGTGTTTATCACTCATTATGTGATAACTATTTTCTTTATCACTTACAATTGTTCATTGACCTGCCTCTAATGAAAGCTATATCAGCGATACAGTATAATATATACCTGAAGGTAGACAGAAAGTACACATCAAAACACTCAGAAAACCTAGAGTCCACTCTGTGGCTTTCTCTCCCAATGAAATGTGTACACATCTGAAAAAATATATTTTATGCAACTACAGGAATATCTTACCCTTAAACTGTCCTGTAAATCAACAATTTACTTGTAAAGCTTGGTTGAAATGATAAAACAGCTAAATCTAATTGTGAAGAGAAAAATGAACTTATATACATTTGTGTAATGTAATACAACTTGTAATAAAACAGATTAAAAGAGCCAAAGTTGGTTTGAGTCTCAGTTGTGGTGAGTTTTTGGACCCAGGATCTGTTCAGCAACATCCTGATTTTTTCTGTTGGGGCTCTTTATGTAAGACCATGGCTTCCTCTCTTGTGTCAGCTTTTTGACTCAACATCCTGGCAACAATGGATGGCAAGCAATATTACAGGACAGACAATATTAAAGGACATGCTTTCAAACAAACAAAGGACAAAGGAAATGTCAAGTTACCTGGCCACAGTTTCCAAAGACTGGATCACGTTTTCACCTGTGGCAGCGCTACACTCCATGAATTCAAAGTTGTACTCCTGTGGAAATAAAACTGCTGCCTTTAGCGTGTGTGTTTGATAATCAGAACTATTTAGTTATATTCTAAAAGTGTGAGGCTGTAAAGCCACAGATGCATACCTTAGCGAGAATTTCCCCCTGCTGAGTTTTAACCTGCCGTCTTGCATTATCACTCTTATTCCCAATAAGTAAAATGGTCACATTCTCTGCAGCCCCTTCCTGCAAAACAAATATTAGTTTGATTATAGTTCCGATTGCCATTCAAACATCTTTTTCAAACAAGTAGGTTCCATCTTGTCTCCAAATCCTTAAAAAACTGATAATGATATCCATTAGAAATATCAATATTGGAATGCAATAATGAAAGTATTGTTTATGCATATTGGACATTTTTATAACAGATACCACAGATATTACTTTTAGTTACTGTAAATATGTGTTGCTGTTTCAAATACACAATTCAGTATATGCTTGTCTTTTTTTGTTTATACTACATTCAGATTAGTTTCTTCAAGATTTTGAATTAAATATAAACAACAATCATTTAATTAAAGACTGGGTGTCAAACATTACAATACAATTAGGGTAGTACGTTTTGCAGCAACTAGATGGACTTTTTACTTATTCCTAGATCAGATATTTCCAATTTTGCACATTTTAATAGGACTGTATTTTATTTAAGAAAAGTTAATGTATTCTGATGCATTCAAATCATAAATGATACCCAGCTCTACTCATTATAATAAAAAACACTAATTAAACATATAAACACATGAATGCAACTTTACAGTCTGTCTTGCCTTGCCTGAAACCTGTAGTTTCAACATTTGTACAATATTAAATCATTTTTAAACAAAACCAGTAGTGTGGTGCCAACATTTAACAGCTTTAAATGCACCATACCTGAATACAGCTTGCCCAGTAGCTGACTGCAGAAAAACTCTGAGAGGAAGTGATGTCATACATCAAGAGGAACGCCTGGGCTTTGTGGAAAATCTGTCTTGTGATGCTGTGAAACCTTTTAACGTTAATAAAGAGTGTAATCAGACACAGGATGATGGGAATGTTCACGTTGTTTTTTTCTAAAATCATGCAAGGCCACTAACTTTACAAAACTGGCACAATTTAATGACTTTTCTCACAGCCATTCAAAAGTGAAAATCACAAACTTGTGTTGTTATACAGTGAGAAACACTCGGCCGTGACTAATCACCCCAAAGGTAGAATTCAGATTCCGATGCAAACAACGGATGTAATGCTTCTGATAGGCTGATGATTAGTTGAGTTTACAGAGAATTCCCTCAAGCTTTTTACACTACATTTAGGCATTTAGCAGACGCTTTTATCCAAAGCGACTTCCAAATGAGAGCTTTACATAAAGTGCATAGAACCATGATCGATAACAACAAGATGTCTCATCAAACTTGTAAGGGCTGGAGAAGTGCTATAAGTAAGTACATCGCTGCCAATGGCAGAATCGAAAAGAGCATTAAATCTAAGAACAGATTATCTTTGTACATTATCAAATACAATACATTAACACTAAAATACAATTCCA
>JAVQJL010041525.1:0-13032 GCA_036024295.1 Nannoperca obscura
CTCTATTTTCTATTCATTTCACAACGTATGGTGGTGAATAAGTGTGACTTTTCATGGAAAACACAAAATTGTTTGGGTGACCCCAAACTTTTGAACGGTAGTGTATATATATATCAATATGTTTTTTTTCTCTGTGTACTGTATGTATTACTGTATGTAATGTAATCCAAACTCAGCACTCGCCTGGGGATTCCCCAAGCTATCCAGCCAGATAAGAAATTTTGCTGACTATGGGATGTTTGCAGCTGATGATTTGGATGATGTAATTTTCAGCCAAGTAATGAACAAAACTCAAATAAGTGTTCTCGAAAGCAAGACAACTAAAATAACACCAATAAACATTTAAATGAAATGTAAATTCAATGCTAAATTTGATTCAAACCTGAACATGAGCATATATAAAACAGGGGTACATAAAACGTGAGTTAGGGGTCCGGTAAAATATTAAATTATTTAAACAAAATCAGTGACCACAATGGTTCACACTGAAGGTGTAACGATTACTCTATTAGTCGATCAAAACAAAATCAATTAATCGTTTGTCATTCTTCAAGCAAAAATGCCAAACATTTGCTGGTTCCGGCTTCTTAAATATGAGGATTTGCTGCTTTTTTTTTGTCATTTCTGACAGAAAAAGTGATTTGAAGATGTCTCTTTGGGCTCTGGGAGATTGTGATGAACCTTTTTCACATTTTTTTGACATTTTATAGACTAAACGATAAATCAGTTAATCGTGAAAATAATCTGCAGATTAATCTATAATGGAAGTAATGCATCTGTAAAAGCTTTCATCATTGGTAAATAGGTAACATACTTTCGTATGTTAGTATGTTACAGATGGATTACTTTCATTACACCTGTTTAGTTGCAGCCCTAGTTCACACGTATTGACATAATGTTCAGAACCTTGTTTAATCAATTGCCTCATTAGATGTTCTCCCTTGCTCTTAGCTGACCAGAGATCAGTAACCTTTAAAGATGTTATGCTTGTCAGTTTGAGATATTATAGTCTCCCCTAATGTCTTCTCTGCAGATTCTCAGATTGTTTCTGCAGATGTTTACATTTGTGGCCTCTGTTTTAGATTTTGCCCAGACAGACAGCAGCCTTTTGGTGTAAGCTCTACTAAAAATATTTATTATGGTCTGGCAGAAGGAACATCACTTGACTATTTATTTATGTAACAGTGTGTTTTGTTCTGTCTCTCTTTGTGTCTGTCTTTCTCTTCACTGCTCACTCTCACGTCATGACGAAGATGAGCTCCACATCTTCGTCATGTCTGGTTTAACTTGAAGGAACTTTACACATTGCCTTCACAAACATTCATTCTCTTTCTCAGTCTCTTCTCATCAGAATTCTTCAAGTTTAACAAATGTATATGGACACATATCTCAACTTAATGTGTTTTTATTAGTAGTATTAACTAGTAAAGTACTGTGCAACTGTTGGATTGTGTTTCACGTGGTGGAACATCTCGCTGCGTTGTTGTTTCTGCTCTGCAGAGGGAGCCATTGCTCCATTTCAAATTTTGCAGGAGCCAAGACACACCTTTCTCTCTTCTTATTCACCTTTCCCTTACAGATTTGACATGCACTTTATATCCACCTATTAATAGTCTTTTGAGAAAAGCATTCCCATTTTTGAAAACTAAATGAATTGCCTCTGTACATATCCTCTTAAATCCACACATAGCTTTCTCTGATATTGCGCAGCCTGCGCCCATGAGGGTAGAAATTAGTGAAATGAATTGCCCCAACGAGTATGTTTTTCTCTGTCACTGAGCTGCCCGGTTCTTCAGAGTGATGAGATGCTGCAGTCTCCTGTGACTGGCTGAGGTAGCATTCCTGAAAGTCAGCAATGATTCTGGGAAGCAGCCAGAGTGCTCTGTTTATTCCTTACATGCTGCTCCACTGTGTCTATAGGTGTGTGTGTGTGTGTGTGTGTGAGTGAGAGAGAGAGAGAGAACAAGGGGTAAGGTTGAGAATTAAGATTGCCTCTCAAACCAGGTGCTGAAAAGACTCCCTGCTCTATTATCGCTGTGTGTGATGAGGCAGGCTACTCCCACAGCTTTTCTAAGACAATCTATGGATTGTGACGCATACTTCCTTTTCTTCAATATGGGATTTCCAGAAGAAGAACACCGGCTGCATGATTTGTGGGTCCATGTCCAACATTTCATTACATTCTCTACGACATCATAACATCCCCTGTATCTAATCTTAAAGTAGAAGTTAGATTAGACTGAAACTGATGCACCTAATAACAAGGTAGATCGTCAGTTAGATTTACGATGTCATTACTCCGTCTCTGTATCTGAGTTATGAGAGCGTAGCTGTCAGCGCAGCTTTTTCATGCTCTATAACTATGAGATCTGACCTCCAAGGGGATTTCTCTTATGATATGTCTGGTTTCACAGCTCGTCACACGTTGCTGTCATCAAGTCGAACAGATGTGCCTGCTGTAACACAGCCATGTAATTGAAGTCCTGTGATATTCTTATCTGTTGAGGCTGATTTTTTTTATTTTTTTTATTTTTTTAGCAGGCTGACTTTTAAACAGTTGATTGATTGTTTGTATGTCTGTTCCTATGTTAATTGGAAGAAAAAAAAATATCTCTGTAACTGTGCACAATCACATAAAGTTTTATTTTATCTTTAATCTTCCTATTGTCACAGAAATGTTAGACCTTTGTAAACATTCTTCTTATTTGAGACAGATTTGTAACCTGGTGCTTAGGCAGATCCCATTTTCAGTTTGCGACTACAAATCAATTGAAAGATATACCTACTTTTCTCTTACTGTCTCTGTCGAATCATCTGTCTGAGAGTATAAAAATACACTAAGAAAACGCTCTGTAATAATTTGGTCTTATTTTACTAGACGATGTTTGCTTGGCAGGCCATAATCAGGCAGACAAACCTTAATCAGCTGCATTTGTTTCATATTTTGACACACTTCTGCCACAGTTTAATTTTGTGTGTGTGCTATGTTCACAAGGTTTGTTTATGTCTGTTTATGCTTGTGTGTGTATTTGTGTATGTAAATATAGGTTTGAGTCTGTGTACGTATGTCTCTGTTGGTGAGTGGGAGCTGTGGTGTGGGTGGGGTTCAGTTTTCAGATTGGGTCTCAATGACAGTCTGGGTTCTTTGTTGTGGTTTGGGGCCCGGTTGGCCTTGGGCCCTCTCTGGTTTCCCTGCCCTGTTATGCTGCCACACTGTGTGTTAGACTAAAGACAGCTTTTAACCTTTTGCACAGACTCTACAGCTGTGAAGATAAAATATGGCGTTGCTATCTGATCATGCTGATTAGAAGTTGAAAACCATGTGTTTGTATGATAATCATCAGTGTGTTTATTTCCTTTACACTTCCCTTTCTGCCTATCGGAACACTAGGCATAATCTGCATTCTGAAACATGGAGCCTGGTAATATTAAAAGATTATTGTGATTTATTATAACTAGGGTTTCATTTTAATATATTTTGCCTTTATTCCTATTGGTGAGATGAGAGATTCAATTTGCCAAGTTAAAAGCTGAGATATGGAAACACAGCTTCATCCAAAAAAAACAATTCTGATGAGCAGGAAAACTGAGTGCATTAATCAAACCCAAACCCCAAGTTAGACAAACCTTCTTGGAAGAGAAAAATAAGGAAAGCAGTAAAGTTATTGCTGTAAATGGTTAATCCTGGATCAACCTTTGCCATAGTGGTGTGGGTAACTACAAACAAATTCCATTATTAACATTTCAGGTGCCTTCAGGTGCTTTCAAATAAAGTGGTTTAGATTGTATGGCTGAATTGTTGGCTTGTTTTATAACCTGTTTAAATTTTCCTTCACCATTGGATTTCCCCAGTGTGTTCCTATCTCTGAGCAAGCACCTTTTGTGAGTGATAAAGCTGAAAATGATGCCCAGTCCTATAAACACAAGACCCAAGTTGTGACAAAATAAAATTATCCCATAACATGTCTTACATTAATAATAAAAACTATTTTATTTAATACCCTTACAGACTCATCTAATCTTTTATTTTAACGCACAAACTGTATGCACTCCATTTGTCTCGACAGCCTTTCCTTCCGCCCTTCATTGACCAAATATCACCACTGTCCACCTAACTGACCAACAACTAATGAAAATATAAATCTGTCTTACAATTTCTACCTTTTCTTTCCTCCACTGCAAAAACTGCATACGTATATAACACCTGTCTGTAATATCTCTTTGACGCGGGTCCACTGGCCAACAGAGTCACCCTCCGACTCCAGCATGTTTTCTCCTTCTGATTAGGTGTATGGACAGGAAGTTTTCTATATTCCTCCACACATCCGTTCAGAAACAAGAAATGTACCGGCTATTGTCTTGAGAACAGTCCAACCCCCTCATAACATATTATGCAAGGGTCTGTGTGTGTGCGTGTGTGTGTGTGTGTGTTTGTGTGTGTTTGTGTGTGTGTGTGTGTGTGTGTGTTTGTGTGTGTGTGTGTGTGTGTGTGTGTGTGTGCGTGTGTGTTTGGGAGGAAGGATTTTATTCAAATGTTTCTAATATTTTCATGGATCAAGTGGTTCTTGTCGGAGTTCTGCTAAGCTAATCCTCCCTGTTTTGATCAAACCTCAGAGTTTGTGTTGGATTAACCGATTGTGTAATATATTGGTTTCACTCCTCCCTCATGGTCGCCAATTAGCACATCCTTCCCCGCTATAGTCAGGCAAAGCATTTAGTTACAAACTGCTAATCCACCATGCCATCAGTAGGTAATCACCATTTAACACAGCAAAATCCCAGTCAGGCCTAAAGCTGTCAGGCCTCTCCACTAACCACTAATCTACTGTCTCTGAATACCTGAGTTTGCCTCGTCCTCTATGGCTCCTGGCCAAGAAGCAGCGTTGCTCTGTGTTTGAGCTAGTCGCCTGCCTGCCAGCATGCCCTGTCATTGAGATAATAGCTGTTTTCTGTCTGTTTTTGTTCAGCCTCTAGGCTTTTGTCATAAGGTGTCAGTCTTTGTGTTTTACTGTGGGGAGATTTACCTGCAGCATGTTCTGCTTCAAGCAACTGCTGCTGGTAATAGAGAGACTAAAGAAAGACTAAATGGCTTAAGTGACGTTGGAATAATAAATTGTTGCCCTATTGCTTGTTCTTGTTTTTTTTTTAAACATCCACATATGTCAATGCAAAAGCCAGAACAGCTGTGAGGGGAAAAACAGTATCACTTCATTAAATGTGTTAAGCCTGTTTTAACATAATTCAGTATAGTGTTTAAGTTCTTGTTAAGTGAATATTTTTCCAGTTCAGCAGCAGGCCAGATCGGCTTTCAGATGGGATTGACTGGATATGAATCTACACATGGTAGAATGCATGCACACTCGCACAAGAGTCCCTGAATGTTTTGTGAGCACCCATAAGCCTCCCTCTGTGCATTCACCTCACTATTTATCCACATCAAGAACAATAAATCTCTTCTCTTACTGTGTGTATGTTGGTGTCTGCAACAGTTTAGCCAGGTGGAGGCTTTTCTTGGGGAAATGACCTGGCTTGCTACTGGCACCCCTGGCTCCACTCCTCTGAAGTGAAAGGGATTTTACTGCTCCTTTTGTTTTCACTGTTTGCCTGTGTGAAAAGGTTTAGAGGAGGTGCTCCAGAGTGCCATATGGGCATGTATGTGGAGAGGGGTGGTCCCAAAAGTCATGTCATAGTGACATACATCAAATCAATCATCCCAATACTCTCTTTTCTACATCTTTCCTGTAAGGAGTGGTCTTCTTTCTCAGCATGAGCTGTTCAAATCAGTCAGTGACTCTCTGAAATCCCTTGCCTTGGTGTTGGTGAAAACCAGAATCAACGTGCCTGGTGAGCGGAGTGCAATGTGACGCCGGTTTCTTGTTTAGGGGTCGACTTGTGGTTTGCGCAGCTTGGTCCACCCACGCCACAAGGAAGAATACACACATTACACACAACGCATGCTCGCTCGCACACACACACACACAAACACACAAAACTGTATCAGGTCCAGGATTCACGCGCGAGGAGAACGGAACGAATGTTTGGGTCTCTCTTCTGCTGCTTAAAGTGTTTGTTCTGAAGAACAAAGGCCAATTGCCTGTAAACCATTTTCCCCAGAGGACAGAATCGGAACCATCAGTACTGTTTATGGCTGAAAGTCACATGGAGTACACTTAGGAATTTTTTGGTTATGAAGGACAGAGGAAACTGGCCCCCAAAAACAGCTGGACTGATGGGAAAGGAGACTGTCCTTGCCCTGACACATGACTTTATTTTCCCAACGTACAGAAATATTTCTTCATCTTTAAAATAACTAGTGTTTTATACCATCTAACTTCACCCTACATTAAATGTTATGTTGACGTGTCTTTTTATTGTTAATATTTAAAAGGTTAAGCTATAAAAGATTAAACGATCTGTGACACTGGGGATCTGTTGTATGAAATATGTATTTGGATTTACCAAATGTTTGTGACCCTGTGACCTACTAAGGTGCATATTTCCTTCTTGAAATAAATGCCCTTTCAGTAGATGTTTTTTAACAACAGCACCAAACTGTATCTGGATTTTTAAAAAATGTTTATTATTTTTTTTTAAATAAAGAAAACAAACTGTAGACTGATATAATTTCACGAATGTAACAAACATAACATATCTGGGTGTTCATTTTCGCTCTTGCCTCTCCACATGAAGAGTGCCAGCTGACACGGTTATAATTTCTCCACTTATTATCAAGCCAGTAAAATGAACAAAGATCCACGCCCCGCTATGCTTGTGTGGTGCTGTGGTATTTGCTATTTGTTTGTTTAAAAGGGCGTAGGGTCTGCTACAGTGGTCTATCACTCTCTTTTCCCTCTTTCTTCTTTTTTAAAGTTCATTACCATCACCAGAGACGCGTCGTAGGGGTTAATTTAGCGCCGAGTTGGGGCGCGTCAGGGCGCACACAGTGGACTAGTTGTGTCGATCACTCCCGCAGAGGCGATGCCCTTTTGTGGAGAGGTCTCTCACAAAGAGAAGAACTGCATTTTAAAAGGCTCCTTTCTTTCCCCTCTACCGCTGGGTGTTGACTGTGGGTGTTTGAGAGGATCTTTGTTGCCCGGAGAAAAGTAGAGGAGGAGAATACGCGCCGTGAACGGGTTGGGGGAATTTTTATGGACAGTTCTACTATAGTGACGCCGATGCTAGCATCCAAGTCATTTTTTGGATGAAGAGCGGAACTTTTACGCATTGTTTTACGCAATGATTGTACGAGTCGCGACTAGACAGGACAGGGATAATGAACTTTCTCTCCCCGGTACCTGCGGGGTTTGAGCCAGATCATTAACTTCAAGAAGACTTTATACTGTGGATATCTGCCTAAAAAATGCCAGTTGATAAATTCGCAAACATGGAGGAAAAGCTGTGGATATTGGAGGACCTCAATATGATGTACATCCGTCAGATTGCGCTCAGTTTAAAGGTAAACGTCTCCAGTTGACCATCAATTGTCTCTGATCATCTGCACGTGTTTTTGTTGCTCTTAGTTGCAGTGTTTACACCAGTTTTTACACAATCTCAAAACTGTGGGGTGTGTCAGTGGGAGAAGCCTGTGTGATCATGTCCCAGACTGTTTTACTTTGTTTTTCTTGATTGATTATAACCCACAATACAAGCAGGCTCACTAATAACTGAAGTTTTTTTTTCCAGACGTCCCCCCTAAAGTATAGTGCATTACTGTGTTAGCTGCAGCTGTGCCTAGGGGTGTTGTAAAGTTTACAGAGGGGTTGGTTGAAGAATCTTTCTACGTGATAAACAAGTTGAGCTGACACCGATGTGGTCTCCCCCTTGAGATGGCACAAATGGCAAAGCTCCCACTGACAGCAAACAGAAAACAACATTACATACTATCCATCTCTCCCTCTATGTGTCTCCCCTTCCAACTCGGGTTCACACACAGTCCACAGCTGCACATATGGGCCTTATAAGTCCCTATGGGAGGGGGAGTGTGTGTGTAGGCTAGTATTGTGTTCTGAGAAAGAGAGAAAGGAGTAATTCCATATAACATGACAACGTTTTATCATTTATGCAACCTCTAACCAGCTTTTTTTTGCAAATCTCCACAATCTCTCTCCTTTTTACGGTTTCAGAGGAAATAGTTGAAGTATTTGTCCTTCTTACAAGTTGAAAGGAAGATAAGACACCATTTTAAAGGGAAATTCTGATATAGTTTACATTTTGGCTCCATAATATGAAAAGATATTGGCTGTCTGTGCTGCAGCTGCTGAGAGGTGTAAAAAAAAATGCAGGCCGTTTCTTTCTCACTAAACTGAAATCAGTCAAAAAGGCCTTCAGCTGTGTGACACAGGCGCTGTAAGAGGTGATATCACTCACTGGTGTGTTGTAACTGCTAGCAGCTTGGCATTGTTTTCATGTGTGAGGTGTTTCTTTGTTTATCTACCTGTGCCAAGTGCCACAGAGCGTGCCAGGTGTCTGGCTTATCACATAAGAGAAACTTGACTATGAAACAACACACACTGCTGCCCAAATTCAGCTTGTGTGAAGCCTAATCTATTCTCTTTCTGGGAAAGAAACTCTTGAACCACTCATGTTTATTAGATTAAGAGTTTTCCCTGAGGATAAAAATAAAGAAATAATGATGATAATAATAATAATAATAATAGGACTGGTTATTTGTACCTGCCTGTCTTGTGTATATGCTCTGATAAAGGTCAAAAATCTCAAAATAAAGTGAAACTCTGCATGGATCTAAATGTGCAAAAATGTCAGTCTAGACTCATCGATGCTTCCAGCACCTTAGATAAGATTCAGCCGGGTGGAGCGATGGTCATCCTGCATTATAACGCTTGTAGACTGAATGTCACAAACCAGCTATCACAAGGTCTTCTTTACTAACAAGCTGATCAGGCAATAATAAACATATTAGTTCCTGCCACAGAGCCTTCTTTGATGGAGAAGCTCAGCTCAGACATAGACTGGAAAGTGGCACTTTGTCTGAATATTGAATCTAGGGCATTATGGTGGAATGTAGATAACAGGCATTTCCATCTGAAGACCTTTTGTGCATTCAAGCATTTTGTTTTCTCAGTTCTAGTTTTATTTCTTCAAATGCAGTGTGCAAGGTTAGGAAAGTAGCAGAAGATGCAGAGAAACATTTCTCTTCAATAACGAGGTAGAATATCAGTTTGTTGGGTAGAAAGTTTTGCTCGTCTTCAACTCTTATGAGTATTTTTGCTGGTAAACACTCATTTGTTTGCTTACATGCTCACTCACTCAGTCATCCTCTCTTCCCCTCCCTCCCCCCATGTCTCCTCTGCCTGGGTGGGTTTATAAGACAGGGATTCTTTGTATGTGGCTGAGCTGCACGGCCCACAGTCTAACTGTAATTTCAGCTAGCTGTGGATGTTCTTTTTTGCTCCGGGGTCTTTTACAAACGTCCTGTTGGGTTATCACGACTTGCACTTATTACATTGTAATCCCCTTTCTCTTCCCTTTTTGTTTTTACCTGCCGAATCATATATGTAAGCCACTCCCACCCCATGCGCGCGCGCACACACACACACACACACACACACACACACACACACACACACACAACATGCAGAAGTACACCTTGTTTGTTACTGATTTCCTGCACTGGTCATTTAAGACATTAAGTCTGTCATTTAAGAATAAATTAAAAAAGTGAAAAGATCATGCATGCCCCGAGGTTCCAGCATTCCTCAGCCATGTATAATTAGCTGTGTCAGAAGGGGAGAGGGGGCAGTCATTGTGTTATTTTCAAGCTCAGTAGGAAGTAAATTTTCTGCTCTTGAGGTTTTAAGATAAGTCTTATAATAGGAATAACTGCATTCTTGGCTTTAATACACTTGTTTTCTTTTGTCCTTCCCTCCTATCTCGTGAGGCCCATAAGAAAGTCAAAAAGCATTTAACCCCCTGAATAAAGGTGTTCCCCTCAGAAGAGAGGTGGCTGATGGGAAACAGGAAATGGTCTTGTGTAATTACTGTTTCCCACCGGGAGTGACAACATGATGTCATTGAACCCAATTCCATTAATAGACACGCATCCTTTCCTGTCACCACAGAGCCGGGTACACACAGAATTTGTTTTTTTATTTGCTTCTAATGTCCCCCTGTTTTCTTCTCCTGTCCTGATTCTCAGCCTTCATCAGGCACTGTCCCCCTGTCCAGTCCCCTTAACCCCATTGATAGTCCGAGGGCCATAGATGGACACTTTCTCCCTGGTCTAATTTTAGACTGCAGACTGGCCTTGAATACATGGACTGTGGCTTTGCCAGAATTAAATGTGGGGGTTTCTGAGGTCATAAAATTTTGGCCAGGTTATAAAAGCAGGATTTGTCATGGACATTTCATTCTGTAAGTCAGTCATTGTTTGTAAAAGTGCAATACTTGCTCTATGTGTGAGTGTGTTACCTGCACTGGGTCAGATTTGCCCTGCTCTAGGCTTCAGCATTAAGCTGCTACAGCTGGCTGCTACTGATCATGCCAGTGATATCATCTGTTGAAAGAATAATGAGACTCCCTTTTTGGGTTCTGCTGCAGTTGTTGTGTTTGTTGAGGTATTAGGACCCATGAACTGACGCATCACTATTTGTTGAACCTGTGGAAAACACAAATTGTGAAGTTTAGCGAGATGAGAACGTTATAGAATGTTGTAGAGCAACTGTGGTTAGAAACTATTAGTTATAGTTATTGGCAGTTATTTGATTTTAATATTTCCTGAAGCAAAAAGACACTGACAGATTCACCCTTACATGTTGCAGTCATGGAAGCTCAATCTCTGACTCTGGTTGACAACAAGCTTGCATGGGGGTCAGGAGGGAGTTTCTTGCCTCACCCGGGACTCGCGTATGACCTCTCACACGCTCCGGAACCCTAAACTTAGCCATGTATCAGATAGTTCTGCAGATTCGAGACACCACAGGCTGGCCTTAAAATATCCATTGTTGGGTATTCATGCAACATCTCTTCATCTCATCTCAGCTAGCTGGTCAAGCAGCCTTGATCGTTTGATTGAGTGGGACTACAGCAGCCTCTGTTTCTATTTGAAACAGTTCTACTGTGATTGCACATAACTATCTTACATATGATTCAGTTTGTTCCCTTTCACATATTTGTTGTCATATGTCTGAAGACATCCACTGTGGCTATTTTGCCATTTCCCTACTGTGTATAAAGTCTCAGCCCTGGTAACAGATATTTAGACCCCACAGACTTCATGATTCTAAATCTAGGAGGTCCTGGAGGGCAAAGGTCAAACTGACAGAAGTTCATCTCTGGGTCTCTCTGGGACTCTGGGACAGTAAACCAGTGATGAATTTCAACCTTAATGATGGATTTGCAGTAAGAGCAACGGTTGGTCTTATTTATTCTAGGGCAGCAAAATGTATGCGAGGCTTAGCTTCAGTCCCTGGGTTTATCTGGGTTTAGATTCATTGTTGTGTTTAATTTCATTTTGAATGTTTTAATCCTTTGTTTCCTATTGTCTCTCTCTCTCTCTTTCTTTTGCCATTATCACCATTAATTTGTCCATTATTTATTTTAATGACCTTTCTGTCTTTGTGATTAAATAATTTTAGCATTGAAGCCAGATATATTCTTCCATGAAGAAGCAGTGTGCAGTTGAAATCTGAGTGTTTGTGTGTGACTGTGTTAGTTCAGCTGTGAGGTTGTTTAGGTAGCCTAAGTTACACCAGACCTGCTTTCTTCAGTGGAAGGTGTGCTGAAGCTAACACAGTCATGTATGAGCCAAAACACATTCCTCCATAGCGGACCACTTCATCGGACCTCACTCCCTGCTGGGCTCGTCTGTGTGACTGTGTGCTTCTGAGAGTGTGTGTGAGTAAATATTTCTAAGGAATAAAAAGCCAATACTGTACGCTATATGATCAGGTGGTGTGCTTTGGTTTAATTAGGGACATTAGTTTTATCACCCTGGATTTCATTGTGAGGTTTCTAATGGGATTTTTACATTTGTTCTGAATTAGACAGAAGACTTTGCTACAGTTGTGCAACAGTCTAAACTGAATGGAAATCGCCAGTTTTATTCACATGGGTTTTAGTCTGTTTGCTGTGTGTGTGTTGTGTATTTGGCATCTGTACCATGGATAGCTACAGTAGGTTCCAGTTCTTCCAGTGCTGTATGCCAAAAGTAGGCCCGGTGTGTGTGTGAGGTAGAGGAGAAAGGGGGCTTTGTACTACATCACACACACCCATCACTCCCTACTAAGCTCTCCTCTCCTTCTTGGAACCGCAGATCTAGCTCCTAACCCTCAGCCATCTCTTCCAAGCCTCCCTCTCTCCCTCCCAGTCTCATGTCTACTGACTCCAAACCATCTGGCTCCTCACCTCTGCACCTCAACGCTCCCCCTAACCCCCCCTGGACTTTACCACAGTGCTGTATCCCCTCTGTACCTCAGTCCCCACCCCAGCCACCACCCATGCAGCGGTTAGGAGGAGCAGTACAGGTATGAATAGGCACTCTGTGTGAGCAGGAACTAGTTAGATGCCGCGGCCTGAGCCAGCTTCCTTTGAAAAACAGCAGGCATGAGCCAGGAGAGTGAGAAGGAGAAAACACCAAGCCAAACCGAGAGGTGCTGTTATTGGAGCATAGACCTGCAACTCCCTTCATTTTCCCAGCCTTTTTTTGTCATTCACTTCCCTCTCCACGTTATCTCAGCCTGAATCTATTTGATAAGTTTACTCTGAGCCGTTCTCCTGCCCCTCTGCCTCTATCGCAGCTTTCCTTATTTCCAAACTCTTTTACATTACATTTAGGCATTTAGCAGACGCTTTTATCCAAAGCGACTTCCAAAGTAAGAGCTTTACATCAAGTGCATAGAACCATGATTGAAAACAACAAGATGTCTCATCAGACTTGTAAAGGCTGGTGATGAATCACAAGTGCTATAAGCAGGTACATCGCTGCCAATGGCAGAATCAAAAGAGCATTAAATCAAAGAACCAATGATCTTTGTACATTATCAAATACAATACATTCAAACTAGAAATATCATT
>JAVQJL010041527.1:0-22215 GCA_036024295.1 Nannoperca obscura
AGAACCACAGGAGCACTAAAACACATCCCACACAGCATCAGTTATTATCAGCACTTTGAATCCTCAGCACGTTTAATGACTCTGATGATGAAAAGTCATGAAACGTCCCCCCCCCCCCCATCACTGATTCTCCCACATTGACTGAGAGAGAGAGCGAGAGAGGGAAAGCGAGCATTACATGTCACCCTGTTGTAGAGCAGCTCTGACGCCCGTCACCCCCGTGTTGCCCTGTCGCTCGTCTGCTTTCTCTCTCAGCAAATGCGTCAGAAGAGTAAGCAGCTGGCTCGGATCGAGGCCTCGCAGAAGCTGGAGCAGGTGAAGAGCGAGCAGCTGCAGCAGCAGCGGCAGCAGCAGCTGGGGGGGCAACTGTCCCCGGAGACGGGCAGCCGGAGCCCCCTGACCCCCGGCCAGCAGCCCACCTCCCCTCTTCATCCGCAGGCGTCCAGACAGCACCTCCTCCTGCAGGGGGGCCAGAGTTCAGGGCTGACTGACGACGTCTTCCTCAGACCGCAAGCCCCTCCCCCTTCTGGCTTCTCCTCGCTCCCTCACTCCCCCCACCCCTCCTCCCCTCTCCACCAGCCCCCGTCCTCCCCCCAGATGTTCTCCCCGCCCTCTTCACGCCCCTCCTCGCCCTGGGACCCCTACAGTAAGGCGGCAGGAACGCCTCGTCCCACCTCCTCCCAGGCTGGTGGCCCCCCGGCCCCCCAGCAGCAGCGCCGCAACTCCCTCTGCGCCTCCCCGGCCCACGATGTCTTTGGTTCCCCTGCACCGTCCCCAGACTCCAAAACCCCCGACGTCTCCAGGACCCTCGGACCCCAACCAGGTAACTCCTAGTGACGTCTCCTCCTTGTTTTCTCCTCCTCCTCTTCTCCTTCTAGTGACGTCTCCTCCTCCTCCTCTTCTCCTTCTAGTGACGTCTCCTCCTCTTCTCCTTCTAGTGACGTCTCCTCCTCCTTCTCTCCCCCCAGGTCTGCAGCAGAGCAGAGCAGCTTTGCTGAGCCCCTCCTCCGGCTCGGCCCCCGACCATTTAGCCCGACATGTTGGTGTCCGGGCGGCTGAGACCTACCAGAGGACTCCTCATACCAGCAGTAACGTCCGTGTAGCGGCGCCTGAGTTGTACGGTCGGGCTGGTGAACTGGTCCAGGGTGGGGTTTTCAAAGCCCCCATGCCCCCCCACCACCAGCCCCAGGCAGAGGTATTTGGCAGCCCAGGAGGAGGAGTAAGGAGGGACCCAGCTAGACCCACAGACTTGGGCTTTGCCCTCCCTCAGTCGCAGGACCTTGCCTTCCCCTCTAGTCCGCTGTCAGGGCTGAGCTCCCCCCACCGCAGCCCCTACTCCCAGACACCTGGTACCCCCAGACCTGATTACAGCCAGCAAATCACTGACCCCTTCACCCAGCAGTCACCTATGACCTCTCGGCCCTCACCTGACCCCTACACCAACCCTCAGACCCCTGGTACACCACGCCCACAATCTGACCCCACATACCTCACCACACCGCCTGCGCTGCGGCTGGACCAGTATAACCAGCAGTCTGCCAACCGCCGGCCATCCCCCTCCCACCCAGCCCTCGACCCCTACGCCTCCAACCCAGGGACGCCCCGCCCCTCTGTCACAGAGCGCTTTCCTCGATCTCCAGGTAGTCAACGAAGCAGCGACCCCTACGCTCAGCAGCCCTCCACGCCGCGGCCCCAGAAGGAGCAGTTCTGCCAGTCCCCAGTGGAGAGCTTCAGCCAGCCGGCAGGATCCCCTTTGGCTCCAGGACCGACTGCAGAGACAGCGACCTTCACCCCGACACACAACCAGGTAACCGATCAGTGTTTGTCTGTACTGCAGTTTACTCGTCTGTACTGTAGTTTACTCGTCTGTACTGCAGTTTACACGTCTGTACTGCAGTTTACACGTCTGTACTGAAATTTACACTGAATGGAGCCAGACAATTTCACATTTTCCCTGATGTCCTTTTCTCCTGGTCAGTTGCAACAGTCTCCCGGACGACAACAGCAACAACAACAACAAATGCAGGATTCATTTCCCAGAACCCCCAGCAACCAGATTCCAAAGCACTCTGGGATGTCGGAGGAGAGCGGCTTCTCTGGCTTGGCAGGTCAGACAACTGGTCACAACCCCTTCGAGCAGGGTCACATGACACCAGGCCCCTCACAGGCGGACAAGATGACAACCAATGAAATGGCAGCACTGGCAGCAGCTTCTTTAGATGGACCAATGAGCATGCTGCCTCAGCTTGGTGACTCTGAGGAGAAGCTGAGACAGGTATGACAGGTCATGTTTGATTTAGTTGGTGTTTAGACGTCTGGTCTCTAACAGTTTCTGATGTAGAAAGGATCCGTTCTACCTGGTTCTGGTTCTGTACTGTACTGTGTCTGTTCTGTCTGTCCTGCTGCAGCGTCAGCGGCTCCGGCAGCTCATCCTGAGGCAGCAGCAGCAGAAGAGTGCGTTACGGCAGGAGAAAGGTCTGCAGGAAGCAGCTTCTGGACCCTCTGCGGCTCCTCCTGGACCCACCCCTGGTTCTGCCACACCACATCACTGGTCCCAGGAGGACTCCTCCACTGCGCCTCCAACAGACCTGTTTGGACGCCCCCCTCCCCCTTACCCCGGCACAGTAAGGCCTGGTGGGCAAGGGGGGGCTCTAGTCCCGAGGTTCCCTGGAGGTTTCCCAGGGGAGCAGCAGAGGGGCTTCACCCCCACCGAGGCTCCCCTCCCCAGGCAGAGCCTGGTTGTCCGAGGACCGGTCCTGAGGTGAGAGGAGCATCAAAACCTGGTCCTGATCTGATCTGAGGATGTTCTGTGTGCTCATATTTCCTCCCTCCTCCTCCCCTCCAGGTTCAGTGTTCCTCCAGGAGCTCCGGTGGGTTTCCAGGACTCCTTCTCGCATCCTCCCCAGGGATCGGTGCCTGGATGTGGGCTCGGTGTGGTGGAGGGAGTCCCGGTCCACATGAGGAGGCAGATGCCTGGTGATTTCACCGGCATCCGGCCCCTCGGCCCTCCCAGCGCTCACATGCTGCCAGGTGAGACATCCGCCAGCGTTGATGTGCTGATATGTAACGCACCTCACCTGTGTTTTTAAACTAAAACAGTTGACTGTTGACCTCCCTCCCCTCCCCAGGTGTCCACCAGCCCTTCCTCCCACGCGCCCTCCCCCTCCAGCAGCACAGCATCATGGGACAGCCCTACATCGAGCTGCGACACCGCATCCCTGAAAACCGCCTGCGGCTGCCCTTCCCTCTGCCCGGCGCCCCGGACCCACTGCTGCACCCCAGAGACCCCCAGCCGTCGCCGGTCAGGGCCGGTCAGGGGGCCAGGATGGGTGAGCTGCTGGGCCAGCAGATGGTGCTGGAGCAGCTGAACCAGCAGCACCTCGGCCACGCAGCGGCGCTGACGCAGAGCGGCGAGGCTGATGGGATGGAGGAGCACCTGGAGGGGGAGGACTCGGCCGTGAAGGATCTGGAGGACGTGGAGGTGAAAGATCTGGTCGACCTCAACCTCAACCTCGACCCTGAAGACGGTACGAACACACAGGTCACCACTCGGGTCTACAGAAGAACCAGCTTTAGTTTCAGATCAGGAGGTCCAGGTGCACAGCGCCCCCCTCAGGACAGATTAGCTGTGGGTGTGAACATGTGGTCGTCATTGTCTCGTTAAAACAAACTGGTGATGTTGGTTTCAGGTAAAGAGGACCTGGATCTGGGTCCTAATGACCTCCACCTGGACGACTTCCTGCTGTCGGGGAAGTTCGACCTGATCGCCTACGCTGACCCCGAGCTCAATCTGGAGGACAAGAAGGACATGTTCAACGAGGAGCTGGACCTGGGGGAGCCAGTGGAGGAGAAGGAGGGGGGGGGGAGGAGCGGGTCCAGAAAGACAGATGGCCACGCCTACCTGATCGGCCAGGTCAAACAGGAAGCGCAGGACAGCTCCTCTGCAACGCAGTACTCTGCACCACAATCTGGGGTCAGACCCGCCGGACCTCCAGGGGCCCAGGCAGCAGGCTCCAGCCAGCCCTGCTCCTCCGCTCTCCTCACAAAGGTGGATTTCTATCTTTATTTAATCGCAACGAATAATTAGTCTGAACAAATCAATGATTTGATGATTCCCCCCAGGAGAGGCTGCAGGACTCGGGCTCCGGTTCAGGGGCTCCCAGGGTTCAGGGCCCCGTGGCTGCAGGTACAAAACGTCTTCACTTCATTTATTTATTTTTAGCATTCGCACAATTGATCAATATTTATTGATCCGATGAGCTGCTGAAGCTTAACCACGAAAATCTCTTGCTTCGCTGTCTCCGCCTCCTCCATTGTCTCCTTGTCTCTTCCTCCTCCTTGTCTCCAGGTCAAGTCTTCCAGCAGCAGAGACCGTTTGGACCCTCCCTCTCGGCTCTGTTCCCCCCCCACCCTCAGGGTCTCCTGGTGTCTCCCCACCCCAGTCTGACTCTTCACGCCCCCCCTGCTCCTCCCCACCCGTTGTCCCTCCAACCCTCGCAGCCTCGCCTCCTCCTCAACCCCCAGACCCAGCAGCCACACCCAGGGACCTCCACCCAGAGCCAGGCCGTCTTCCCTCAGGACCAGGACCAGGACCAGGACCAGGACCTGGACCAGGACCAGGACCAGGACAAGCACAGGCCTCTGCTCCTGGAGGAACAGCCGCTCCTCCTGCAAGAGCTTCTGGACCAGGAGCGCCAGGAGCAGCAGCAGCAGAAACAGATGCAGGCCCTGATCAGACATCAGTCCACCCCAGAGCCTCTGTTACCCAACATGGGTAAGACCTGAACCCGACAGCTCTTTAGCAGAGCAGCGCTCGTCCCTTTGTGTTGGCTTCATCTGTGTGTGTGTGTGTGTGTGTGTTCAGCAGACTATGACTCCATCTCGGACCCCATCATGAAGGCCAAGATGGTGGCTCTGAAGGGCATCAACAAGGTCATGAGTCAGGGCAGCCTGGGACTCAACCCCATGGTCATCAACAGGTACGCGGCCCTCGTGCCGAAGCAGCTGATGTTTAACTGTGATGCCGTAACCGTGGAAACACTTTACAGTCTGCAAAGAGAATAAGGCCTGGATTATACTCCAGAGCGGACGCGTTCGTGCGCGGTCGCGGACCTCGCGTACACGGAGCATTTCAAATTATACTTGTTGTTAGAGCCGCTCGGCAGACGCGTTCGACACATGCGCAGTAGATCGGCGTGTAAATGCGCATGCGCAGTAGATCGGGGTTTACACAACAGCTAATCAAACATGACGACACTCATGCAAGAAGAAGAAGAGCTGCTTGGTCTGTTGCACCGAGCGCAAAAAGAGAAAAAGAGAAAAGTTTGAAAGTGTGGTGGACGGCGTGTTTTCCCACGCATGCGCAGTTGGTGCTGTTGGTTCGCGGACGAGTCCTTGCGGTCATACTTGATTGCCCGGTACGCGCTCGTACGCGCGGAGCCGTAGCGGACTGCTCTGATGACGCAAATGACGTAATGCGCACACTAGCGGACGGCTGCGGACACGCGGACGCGGAAGGTATAATACTGGCTTAAGTGTGTAGTTATCAGCAGTTTATCCTCCTGAACTCCTTCTGTGTCTCTGCATCAGGTTCCAGGGGGCTCCGGGGGCTCCGCCGGCCCCTGTGGCTCCACCCGCCCCTGTGGCCCCGGGTCCAGAGGGGCCTCTTCAGCCTCCACACGTGGTGGGAAAGGTGTGTAGAACCATAAGAGCATGCGTAATGAGATGTTACCTGTTACCTGTCTGTGGTTACTCAGTTTCTTTTTTTCCTGTCAGGACGGGAAGTTGAACCCCCAGCTGGTCCGACCCAGCCCCCCCAGCTTTGGCCCGGGCTTCGTCAGTGAGTATCAGAAACCAGTGTTATCCCTTGTGTTTGTCGTCTTTACTGAGATGTAGAACGTGTAGACGCGTGGTGACCGTGGTGTCTGCTCCCTGCAGACGAGTCTCAGCGCCGGCAGTACGAGGAGTGGCTCGGGGAGACGCAGCAGCTCCTGCAGATGCAGCAGCGCCTCCTGGAGGACCAGATCGCCGCCCACCGCAAGTCCAAGAAGTCTCTGTCGGCCAAACAGAGAACAGCCAAGAAGGCGGGCCGACCCTTCGCCGAGGAGGACGCCGCCCAGCTCCGCCACATCACCGAGCAGCAGGGGGCGGTCCAAAAACAGCTGGAGCAGGTACGCACACACCTGTGGATTCAGACAGATCATCCTTATCCTCCTTTTCAAAGGAGGGAGGGAGGGGGTGAGACAGAGGGGGGAGGGGGTGAGACAGAGGCTGACGTGTGTGTGTGTGTGTGTGTGTGTGTGTGTGTAGATCCGGAAGCAGCAAAAGGACCATGCGGAGCTGATTGACGACTACAGAAACAAACAGCAGAGAGCTCTGCAGCCGGCTGCCCCCCCCCTGATGCCTGCAGCAGCCCCCCCCCTCCTCTCCATGCAGCCCCAACCGGGCTGCCCCACCCCGGCCCGTGTCCCACACGTGCCCCCTGTTTGGACCCCGGGGGGCGGGGCCCCGGGGGTAATGGGGCAGAGGATGCCACCTCAGATGCCCCCCACCTTGCCCAACGCCCCCCAGGCTCCTCCACACACCCAGACCCCCCCAGCCATCGTGCCCAGCCTCGCTGCTCCGACAGCGGGCTTCACTGCAGGTCCCCGAGGGCCCCCAGGAGGGCCCAGTGGAGCAGCAGGGGACGGGGCCGCTGCATCTCGTCAGGTAACATTTACACGGGGGGGGGGTCTGTCCTCCCGTATCTGAGCGTTTGTTAGAGCTCAGTCTTGTTTAGTCAATACCCAGAAAGAGTTAATCAACAACACCTGTCTCCTCCTGTCTCCACCTTCTCCACCTGTCTCCCAACCTGCAGGTGAAGTTCGACGACAACAACCCGTTCAGCGAGGGTTTCCAGGAGAGAGAGAGGAGGGAGAGGCTGAGAGAGCAGCAGGAGAGGCAGAGAGTGCAGCTCATGCAGGAGGTAAACATCCCAGCAGACAGGAAGTAGAATCACACACAGCTGTTCATCTGTGGGAACAGGAAGTAGAAACATGTTGATCTGTGGGGAACAGGAAGTAGAAACATGTGGATCTGTGGCGAACAGGAAGTAGAAACAGATCTTCCTCTCTTCTCAGGTGGAGCGACATCGTGCTCTGCAGCAGAAACTGGAGCTGGAGCAGCACGGCCTCCTTGGAGCCTCCATGGGTCCAGGAGCCGGAGTAGCAGTCATCCCCCCGTCTGGAGCTCTATCAGGGGCTCGAGTCGGGCAAACACCAGGACCTGGAGGACCTGCTGGGTCAGTACCTGCCCCCGGAGGGGACAGTCTCTCCCAGATGCCCTTCTTCAGCTCTGAGCTCCCCCAGGACTTCCTGCAGTCCCCCCCAGCATCCAGGCCTCCCCCACAGCACCAGGGCCAGGCGGGGGTGCCATTCCCCCAGCAGACAGCCCTCCACCAGGGCTTCACAGGAGGACCCCTGCACCCTGGAGCTCACCCAGCTCCAGGTCTACTGCCCGGGGCCACAGCAGAGCGGGGCAGGGCCCTGCCTGGGCCCCCCATGGATTTGGCTCCTGCCATCTTCCAGACTAGACCGAGGCTCTCGGGGCCCACGGGGCCCTCGGCTGAGGGACAGGTCCGGCCAGCTGGGATAGGAGCGGCAGGAATGACCCCCTCCCAGCCTGGAGGTCAGGCTCATCGATTTGGACACGACTCTCCCTCTTCCTCCCCCTCCTTCCCCCCCGCCTCCCTCATCCAGCTCTACTCTGACATCATCCCCGACGACAAACCAAAGAAGAAGAGGAGCAGGAAGAGGGACGGAGACGACCTCGCTGGCGGCGGAGGAGCCAGGACGCCGCTGTCCTCGCACTCTGATGACCTCACAGCCCCACCCACTCCGGCCGTCTCGGACACTTCCTGCTCCACGCCCACTCGGGGCAGCATGGACCAATCAGATCTGTGTTTCTCTCTAAGCTCCTCCCTCTGCGGTCTGGCTCCTTCATCAGAGTTGGAGAGACAGCTGTCCGTCATCTCTGCAGCCCAGCAGAGAGGCTCCGTCCTGGGCATGGACTCTCTGAGAGGCCCCCTGTGTGCAGCTCGTCTGGAGGTCAAGGTCAGCAGTGTGTTCGTGGTTCTGTTGCAGTGGTTCTGTGTTGGCAGCGCAGGTTTTCAGTGTTTTGTGTCCTCTGCTTCCTTGCAGGAGGAGCGTGAGGAGGGAGGAGCGTGTGGCGGAGGAGTGGTGAAGATGGAGGAGGGCGGGGGTGAGGGATTCTTCTCTCCCTCCCCTCTCCACGGGGGAGGTAAAGACGGAGACGGGGGGAAGGAGCTGCTCAGACACCTGCTGAAGGATAAGACTTCCCCGGCCACCACGCCGTCACCCACCGGCCAGGCCCCGCCCCCCGCCTGCCGCCAGCTGTCCAATGAGAGCGTCCGGTCCGAGGAGGAGGACAGGCCTGGTTCCTATGGCAACGTGGTGAGGAGGGGTGGTTATTGATTAGAGGCAGCGTGTGTGATTGATTGGAGATTGTAACTTTATGCATTTGAAGAGAGAGAAGCAGGAGTTCCTCATTGATCTCTAATTAGTGATTGATTATTATACGTGCAGCTCTACATCACACGCCTCGTCGCTCCTGCAGGCCTTTATTGTGAATGATTAAGTTACCGTGGTTACCTGTGTCCTCCAGGTGATGATGGAAAGTCCAGGTCCGGATCTGCTGGACTCGTCTGGCAGGAAGAAGACTCGCTGCAAGAGACTCGCTCGGCCGGAGAAAGACCGAGCTCCTCCCAAAAACAAGAGGAGGAAGAAGGAGGAGGAGGAGAAGACGCTCCACTCCTCCTCCTTCTCCTCTGACCCGCTGGTGACACACCTCACACAGGTAGACCAGCACCTCCTCTTTCCTGTGTGTGTACTACATGTACTTGTACTGCATGACCAACAGCACCTTCTTCCTTGTTTGGAAGCTAAATATTATAAACTAAACTGACCCCCCCCCAGCTGTCGGTGCTGCCCCTCATGGAGCCGGTTCTGGGGGTGGATCTGAGTGTGTTCCCCCCGTACGGCAGCTCCTCTCTGGGCAGAGACTCCAGACTGAGCGGCTCCTTCGGTAACGGCTGCCTGGACGGAGTGACCGACTTCTACTCTCAGCTCATATACAAGGTACTGCTCGTCCCCCCCGGTGCTGCTGCTGCGACCGCCTGCTACACTAAATACACTTTCATTTCACTGCAGAGTAACCTCAGTAACCCCCCCACACCTCCGGCCTCCCTGCCCCCCACCCCCCCGCCGGTCGCCAGGCAGAAGCTGGTGAACGGCTTCGCCACGACGGAGGAGCTGAGCAGGAAGGACGTCACCGAGCAGGACCGTAAGGAAACGCATCAGACGTCCAGTTGTTCAGCCGTCCACACACTTTTGGCCAATGGTCTCACTCTTTGATGTTTTCTTTCAGTGGGAGGTGTGAAGCAGAAGGGGGAGGGGCTTCTGGCTCTAAACCACACCTCCAAGACCGTAGACGTCCCCGCCTCCCTGCCTACCCCGCCCCACAACAACCAGGAAGAGCTCAGGTAAGCTCCGCCCACTGAGCTCCACCTGTCGTGGTTTTCCAAATCCTGGAAATGAAAAGTTAAAGTGTGTTTTCCTCCTTAGGGTCCAGGACTCGGAGCGGGACAGCCCGGACGGCTTCATCCCGTCATCGTCTCCAGAGAGCGTGGCAGACATGGAGGTCAGCAGGTACCCCGACCTGTCCTTCATCAAACTGGAGCCGCCCTCGCCCTGCCCCTCGCCTACAATACCCATCATGCCCTGCGCCTGGGGAAAAGGTGAGCTGCGGGAAAGTGCTCCCGATTTTCTGGTTGTTAAAGGTTTGTTGTTGTTTCCTGCTCACAAGGTGCGTGTGTGTGTGTGTGTGCGTGTGTGCGCGCAGGCTCTGCAGTAAAACAGGAAGTGAAGTCGGAGCCTAACCATCAGGGTCCTCCCTCCTGCTCTAACACAGACCTGGTTACAATAGCGATCACCCTGAACCCTGTTGCAGCTCAGGTAAGCGTCTCTCTCTCCTTCTCTGCATGTTGAGTCATCAGTGGCCCCTCCCTCCTGATGACATCACTGTGTTTTACAGAACGTCGCAGGTGTCATGGCGGCGGTGGCGGCGCTGTTGCGGGTCCCCGTCCCGGCCGACTACCAGCTGAGCCGACCCGCCGGCCCCGAGCGCAGCTCCCTGGCCCTGCTGGCCGGAGTCCGAGTGCCGCTGCAGGTAGGAGAGAATACCGCGTGTACTTGTACCGCGTGTACTTGTACCGCGTGTACTTGTACTGCATAATAAGTCTGGTTCCAGGAGCTGCTTCTGTCTGCAGGTGCTGAGTGTGTGTTTGTGTGTGTGTGCAGGGATCAACAGGCAGCCGCCAGCAGAGACCTCCACCTGCTGCAGGAAACACGGGTCTGTTCTCTCTCATTTCTTCTGTTCTTTGTGAGGTTTCATGTTGTTTTTACACTTTACCTGCTCGTCTTTCTCTCTGTTCACCTTCCTGCCTCCCGGCCTCTGATTGACAGCTCTCCAAATTCTGTGTGTGTGTGTGTGGTCTCCAGGTGTCAGAATGGACTACATCCAACATGGCGCCTCTGCTGATGCTAGGCCTCAGTGTTGCAGCTACTGCAAAGTGCTGCTGGGAAATGGTGTCCGCGTTGTCAAGGAGCTCAAGCAGGTTGGATACAGTAGACAACAGTTTAACACCTGAGTGAAACTACAAAGATGGCAGACAGGAAGTCACTCTCTCTGTGTGTGTGTGTGTGTGTGTGTGTGTGTGTGTGTGTGTGTGTGTGTGTTACAGGAGGGTCAGTCCAGACCAGGGTCCAGCCTGGTGTTCTGCAGTCCAAACTGTTCTGCACTCCACACATCTGACCTGCAAAACAGAACAGCTGGAAAAGAGGTGAGAGATCAAATCAGAAGATTGGTTATTGATTGGGAGAAGCAGTGTGTGGGTGTGGGGGGGGGGGGGGGTATTCAATCTGCGTCTTCAGTCCAACAACACTGAATCCTTCATGTCCCATAATGCAACTGGAGACCACCCACTTTCAGACTCCAGGCTCGATGATGTCACTATGACCTCGTCCTGGCTGATGACATCATAATGTCTGTGTCTGTCCTCAGTCTGCAGACCCCGTCCCGCTGTCTGAGCGCCCCCCTCCCAGCAGAGTGCAGCACCAGTACACCAACAACATGTCCTCCATCGCCGTGCACTCCCTCCTCCACACTCCCTCCTCGCCTCCCCCCACCCCCTCCTCCTCCCCACCACCCTCCTTCCCCCCCGCCTCTGCTATCACCATGGAGACCCAGCCCCGCATGGACTGCCTCAAGGTGGGTGTGGTTACCAACTAAATGATCAAAGGTAATAGCTGATTAGCTGATCGATTGATTATATGATTTACTGAATGATTAACAGGTGAAGGTAAAGTTGAAGCCCCGCCCCCGGGCAGTCCCAGGTGGAGAGGACTCGCTCTCGTCTCGCCACGGGAAGAGGATGAAGAGTTCCCGCTGGAGACGCTGGAGCCTTAGCATCACACTGAGCAGGTTAGCATGTTAGCATCACACTGAGCAGGTTAGCATCACACTGAGCAGGTTAGCATGTTAGCATCACACTGAGCATGTTAGCATCACACTGAGTAGGTTAGCATGTTAGCATCACCGTATGTCTGTCTTGTTACCCAGGGGCCCTTGCACCCCAAACAAGGCGGTGGCCATGCCAACAGAGGAGGAAGTGGATGTGCTGTTGGAGAAGTTGGGAGCGTGTCTTCATCCCGACCCGTCGCCCAAAGACCAACGCAGGTGCTGCTTCTGTAACCAGCAGGGAGACGGACAGACAGACGGACCAGCCAGACTGCTGAACCTGGACCTGGACCTGTGGGTGAGTCCACTGGACTAGTCTGGACCAGGAGAGTCAGAACCGGATCCAACTGAACAGAACCAGCTTGTTAATAACCCATGTCTCCGTGTGTCAGGTCCACCTGAACTGTGCTCTGTGGTCCAGCGAGGTGTACGAGACTCAGGCCGGCGCTCTGATCAACGTGGAGCTCGCTCTGAGACGCGGTCTGACGCTGCGCTGCGCTCACTGCCAGCAGACCGGAGCCACGAGCGGCTGCAACCGCCTCCGCTGCACCAACACATACCACTTCACCTGCGCACTGCAGGCCCATTGCACCTTCTTCAAGGTACCACACTGCACACACACACTGCACACACACACACACTGTACACACACACACACACACTGTACACACACACACACACACACACACACTGACACACACACTCCGCTCTCTCCTCCAGGATAAGACGATGCTGTGTCACCTCCATAAGCCCAGGATGGTTCCTCTCAGTGGGGACTGGTCCTCCAGCTGCTCCCCCTCCTCCACTCCGGGTCCGACCCCCGACCCGGTGGTGCCGGCAGCCTGCAACCCGTACGACACCGAGCTGCGGTGCTTTGCCGTGTTCCGGCGGGTGTTCGTGCAGCGGGACGAGGCGCGGCAGATCGCCGCCGTGGTGCAGCGCGGCGAGCGGCAGCACACCTTCCGGGTCGGCAGCCTGCTTTTCCGCACCATCGGCAGGCTCCTCCCACAGCAGATGAACGCCTTCCACAACAAGACCTCCATCTTCCCCATCGGTTACCATGCCAACCGCATCTACTGGAGCATGCGCCACAGCAACAGGTAATCCTGCAGCTGAGGGCAGAACTCCGTCTCCCATGATGCTTTGCTTCTTCACCGATTGATCAATAGGTTTCTGGGATGTTTGAACTGTGTTTATGTCACTGAGACGACGTCCTGCGTCCACAGACGCTGTAAGTACGTGTGCTGCATCGAGGAGCAGGAGGGCCAGCCGCTGTTCAAAGTCAAGGTGATGGAGAAGGGACACGATGACCTCATACTGACCGGAGCAACACCTAAAGGTAAGCACCACCTGTGCACCACCTGTGCACCACCTGTGCGCCTGTGCAGGAGGTGGAGCCAAAGTACCGCCAGGCTGTACTGAGGAGCAGCAAGTAAATGTCCTCTGTCTCTCTCTCTCTCTGTCTGCCTGTCTGTCTGCCCGTCTCTCTCCCTGTCTCCCTGCCTGTCTGTCTGCAGCTGTGTGGGACCAGATTCTGGAACCAGTATCACAGATGAGATCCTCCAGCGGGACTCTGAAGCTTTTCCCTATTTACCTGAAAGGAGAAGATCTGTTTGGTCTGACGACATCTGCAGTGACCAGGATCATCGAGTCTGTACGTCTCTCACACACACACACACACACACACACACACACACACACACACACACACACACACACACACACTTCTGACATCAGTCTAGACTCATACATGCCCTCTGCTGTGTGTGTGTGTGTGTGTAGTTGCCAGGTGTGGAGACCTGTGAGCGTTACACCTTTCGTTATGGCAGGAACCCTCTGATGGAGTGGCCTCTGGCTTTCAACCCGTCTGGCTCGGCCCGCTCTGAACCCAAAGTCGGCCAGACCAAGAGGTAACACACAATTACTATTGCTGGGTGTGGGGTCCTGTGGGGTCCTCTGGTGACCTGTGGGGTTCTCGGGGTCCTGTGGGGACCTGTGGGGTCCTCTGGTGACCTGTGGGGTCCTCGGGGTCCTGTGGGGACCTGTGGTGTCCTCTGGGGACCTGTGGGGTCTCTGGTTGGTGTGGACTGATAGATTTGATCGAGACTGTTATGAACTGTCCTGAACTGTCTCTGTCAGACCGAACCTGCTGACCAGCATCGCTCCCAGGTGTCAGGGCTCGGTGGGCTCCATCGTGGGTCTCGTGCCCGGCGTCATCTCTCTGTCCCCGGGCGAGTCTGTGGCCGGGGGTCACCAGGGCCGCCACTCCAAGTCGTCCCAGTACCGACGCATGAAGGCCGACTGGAAGACCAACGTCTACCTGGCCCGCTCTCGCATCCAGGTGAGACACCTGGTTCCAGACTGAACACATGGCTGCTGACTGAAGGACTGGTCACTGACTGTGTGTGTGTGTGTGTGCAGGGTCTGGGTCTGTATGCTGCCAGAGACATTGAGAAGTGCACCATGGTCATCGAGTACATCGGCACCATCATCAGGAGTGAAGTAGCCAATCGAAAGGAGAGGCTGTACGAGTCACAGGTAACACCTGCGGGCTACAAACATCCCATAATGCATCACTGAGTCACAGCGTGTCCTGAACATGTGATTATAAATTCAGTCCAGCTGTGACCTCTGACCCCCAACACACACCCCTACTGATGTTTTACTGTGTGTGTGCGTGTGTGTGCGTGTGTGTGCGTGTGTGTGTCTCTCTCTCTCTTTGCGCGTGTGTGTGTGTGTAGAACCGCGGCGTGTACATGTTCCGGATCGACAACGATTTTGTGATCGACGCCACCATCACTGGAGGGCCGGCCAGGTGAGAACTGGTGTCACCTGAGCTCAACTTATGGCTTTATTGAGCTTTCAGCCGCGTGTCATGGTTTTCTGTAGCAGCTGACGTGTTTGTTGAGCAGCACTTCCTGTCTGTTGTCGACAGGTACATCAACCACTCGTGTTCTCCCAACTGCATCACGGAGGTGGTGAGCGTGGAGAAGGAGAACAAGATCATCATCAGCTCCTGCAGACGCATCCAGAGAGGAGAGGAGGTACCTGTCTGTCTGTCTGTGTGTGTGTGTCTGCCTGTCTGTCTCTCTGCCTGCCTGCCTGCCTTCCTGTCTGTCTGAATGGTACCTGAACACCTGTCTCTCTCTCTCAGCTGTCTTATGACTACAAGTTCGACCTGGAGGATGATCAACATAAGATCCCGTGTCACTGTGGAGCCGTCAACTGCCGCAAATGGATGAACTGAGCTCTCTCTCTAACACACACACACACACACACACACACACACAGGCAGCTCTCTCTCTCTCTCGTGCTGAAGGTGGATGTCGATCGCCCGACACTGAGTGGGCGGAGCTACACTTCATATCAGAAGTCGATGTATTGATAATTAAACTGATCAGATTTGATCAGACGTGATGATGACAGATAAATAAATCGGGGGGGGGGGGGGGGGCTAACGGTGGGCCGGTGAGGGGGCGGGGCTTGTGACGAGGCTGGTCCTCTGTGTATATTGAGTGTAAAAATGACCACAGATGTAAATGTGTGTGTGAACGCCACTGAAATAGACTGTCGTCGTCCTCAGAGGGGGAGGGGGGGGGGGTATTAACCTGCACTAAAAAACAGAAAACAACAAAAACAAAGAGACAAATTCCCACAGAGACATACTTGATTCCTCTTCTTCCTCCTCCTCTTCCTCCTCCCTGCGTTTTGTTAATTTGCTGTAAAATAAGATTTTCTTTTGTATTTATTACTGAATGAAGCTATTTTCTAAATCCGCGGTGAGTTCGAGGTCCGGAGTCGCAGTGTAAATATCTGTATCATAAATTTATGAAATCACTCCACCGTGAGATACCTTAACATCCTCATCCTCACCTTCATCACCTGCCGATCAGAGCCGTTTAAATAAAGTTTCGTTGTGTTCTGATTGGACGCTTCCTGGCTGGTGTTTGTTCGCCCAGCGTTTGGGCTGCAGGCGTCTGTGTTTTTTACTTTGAGTCCTGCTGCGTGTACATACGAGGTTTCATCAGGACTCTGCTGCCGTGTTTCAGTTTAGTACTGGACTTCAGAGTGATGATGATGATGATGATGATGATTTTTGTTTTGGGGAAAATGTGGAATTTGATTTAGAATCATTTACAGAAAATAAAATATTTTACATCTTGAAACATCAGCGTCGTCTTTATTAATGTGGGGGGGTGATATCAGGCCTGCCTGTCTGTCTCTCTCTCTGCTCACTGTCTGTCTCTCTCTCTGCTCACTGTCTGTCTCTGCCCACTGTCTGTCTCTGCCCGCTGTCTGTCTGTCTCTCTGCCTGTCTGTCTGTTTGTCTGTCTGTCTCTCTGCATGCAGTCTGTCTGTCTCTCTGCCTGCCTGTCTGTCTCTCTCTCTGCTCACTGTCTGTCTCTGCCCACTGTCTGTCTGTCTCTCTGCCTGTCTGTCTGTTTGTCTGTCTGTCTCTCTGCATGCAGTCTGTCTGTCTCTGCCTGCTGTCTGTCTCTCTCTCTGCCTGCTGTCTGTCTCTCTCTCTGCTCACTGTCTGTCTCTCTCTGCTCACTCTGTCTCTCTGCCCACTGTCTGTCTGTTTGTCTGTCTCTGCATGCAGTCTGTCTGTCTCTCTGCATGCTGTCTGTCTCTCTCTCTGCCTGCTGTCTGTCTGTCTCTCTGCCTGCGGTCTGCCTGTCTCTCTGTCTCTCTCTCTGCCTGCTGTCTGTCTGTGTCTGCCTGCGGTCTGCCTGTCTGTCTGTCTCTGCCTGCGGTCTGCCTGTCTGTCTGACTCTCTGCATGCAGGCTGTCTGTCTCTCTGCCTGCGGTCTGTCTGTCTGCCTGTCTGTCTCTCTGTAGTTATATTTTGAAAGTTGTGACCTGGACAGTTCCGTGTATCGGGTGTCCGGTGAGTTTTATTGTGAAGGTTGTGAGCGGAAGTGACGTGGTGAGTGCGGACTGGCCGTCTGAGGGGAACCTGCTGCGGCCAGAACTCCGCTGGAAATCCTGGGATTTTAACCATCGCTGCCAGTCGCCCTGTACCCTGACGGCAGGTCCAGCCAGCTGCCGCAGTGCCGCTGAGCAACGTGCTAACAGCTACTGAACCGTGAGTACAGTTGGTTGTGTGTGAAGTGTTTCTGGGTGATATTAAGACCGCGTGCAGCTCGGGAATCTGCCGCTGAGGTCAGCTAACGGTTTGCTAAGCTAGCGAGTTGTATTATCGGACACGGCTCAGCGAAGATGATTTACTCTCGTCACTTCAGACAGTTTAGTTAAAGCGGCCTCAAATAAACTGTCTGACTTCCAGATGATTTAATTATTGTTCCCTCCCGCTGGTTTTATCTGACAGCTCGGTTTTATGTTGTTCATGTAGAAAACAATCCGGATCTCTGTTTAAAAAGCGGCCGGTTTGAGGCTGAGAGGCAGAAACACAGCGGCCTGCTGCTCGTTATTATAATAATAATGGTTCACTGAATCCATGATATCCTCTTTGTTAATTCGGCACTTGTTGGTTGAACCACATTCTAACTTAAGATAATGTCACTCTGAGTTTAAGATGTTTATTAAGTTTAAAGACAAAATGTGAAGCTGGTGGTTTGTGGAGAAGTTCCGTCTCTTATCATGTGACTTTAGTTATAATGGTGGTGAATGTTTCATGGGTTCAGAATGATTAACCAGTTCACAGCAGACACCTGTCCTCACGCTGACACCAGCTGATTCTCTTCTGCAGTGCTGCGTTCAGGGACCTTTATCACCTGTTAACGAGAAACAATCAGCAGCAGCTTCCAGTCCAATTAACAAAACATCAGATACTATAAATTATATTTAATAAGAGTTACTGTTCTGCTTTCAAAATAAAAGCTGAACAGGTGCAGAAAACCAGTTTGTCCTCAGAACCAGAACGTGGGAGGTTCTCTGGGTTCTCTGGAGACGATGGCCGGAGAACCCTCAGAGAGAACAAACACCTTTCTGACGAAAGTGTCCACAGGGAGTAAAGTCTGCACCAGGAGTGCTGCAGAAACCGAGGCCTGGACTGAGACGTGGGGAACCTGGGTCATAAACACCTGAACCTGGAACCAAGACCTTCCAGGTTCCATGTTGGAGCCTGTGACCTCTGACCCTCAGTCAGTTCACCCCCCCTCTCTCTCTGCAGCAGTGTGATGTAAGGCGATGCTCGCTCGGCCGCCATGGCCAGTGTCACGCTGAGGTACTTCTGTTATGGCTGCCTCGTCACCTCGGCGACCTGGTCGCTCCTCCTCTTCCTCTACTTCTCCTTGGGGGCGGAGCCCGGCCGCGGCAGGACCCCCCTGCAGCACCGCAGCCAGCCAATCACCAGGGGCCTGGCCAACGAGAGGGCACGGCGACGGCCTCTGCCGGCCAATAAGGGAGGAGAGCTGTCGCCAGAGATGGGTGAGTGGCCGTGGTGTGTTCAGGTGCTGCTGGGAAGTCTAATGATTGAAGTAAAATGATTTACCAATTTTACATTTGCTGGTTAGATCGTCTTAAATGTGATGATTTCTCTCTCTGACCCTGCGAGTCTCTGAGAGGTCTCTGACTCTGTCTGTCTGCAGGGATGATCTTTAACGAAGCAGATCAGGAGGTGAGGGACACCGGTTACCACCGACATGCCTTCAACGTCCTGATCTCCACCAGACTGGGGAACCACAGGGAGCTGCCCGACACCAGAGACTCCCAGTAAGAACTGCTGGTTACTGACGATAAACTGCTGGTTACTGACGATAAACTGCTGGTTACTGCTGGTTACTGCTGGTTAGTGGTGATAAACTGCTGGTTAGTGGTGATAAACTGATTGTTACTGACGATAAATTGCTGGTTACTGATGATAAACTGCTGGTTACTGATGATAAACTGCTGGTTACTGACGATAAACTGATTGTTACTGGTGATAAACTGCTGGTTACTGATAATAAACTGCTGGTTACTGACGATAAACTGATTGTTACTGATGATAAACTGCTGGTTACCGATGATAAACTGCTGGTTACCGATGATAAACAGCTGGTTACTGTTTATAACTCCCTCTGCAGGTGTCGGGATAAGGTGTATCCTCTGGCTCTACCTTCTGCCAGCGTAGTAATCTGTTTCTTCAATGAGGCGCTGTCCGCCCTGCTGAGGACCGTCCACAGCGTGCTGGACCAGACGCCGGCCTACCTGCTGCACGAGATAATCCTGGTGGACGACCACAGCGAGCTCGGTAACGTTCCCGGCAGCAGAACGCCGCTCTGCCGTAGTTTGTTTACGTGTTTCTGACTGTTTGTTTCTAACGTGTGTTCAGAGGAGCTGAAGGACGGCTTGGATCGCTACGTCAGGAAGGAGCTGCAGGGGAAAGTTAAACTGGTGAGAAACCAGAAGAGGGAAGGACTCATCAGAGGACGCATGATAGGAGCCTCACATGCTGCTGGTACGGCCTACATCCTCACATCCTGCCTCCTTGATCCATAGTACCTTGTTCCCTACACCCTCAATCATCCTTCCTTATTCACTACACTCTTCTCATCTGGAATCAAACCGATTTACGGCTTTGAGAACGTGTTTTAATGTGACTGTCTGTCACTTGTCACCTGTCTGTCTTTCTCCTGTGTGTCTCCTGTCTGTCACCTGTCTGTGTCTCCTGTCTGTCTGTCACCTGTCTGTCACCTGTCTGTGTCTCCTGTCTGTCACCTGTGTGTCTCCTGTCTGTCTCCTACCTGGCTGTGTCTCCTGTCTGTCTCCTGCCTGTCTCCTGCCTGACTGTCTCCTGCCTGTCTCCAGGTGAGGTGCTGGTCTTCCTGGACAGTCACTGTGAGGTGAACCAGGCATGGCTGCAGCCTCTGCTGGCTCCGGTCCAGAGGGACCGGCGCTCCGTCGTCTGCCCCGTCATCGACATCATCTCGGCCGACACGCTGTCCTACTCGCCCTCGCCCATCGTCCGGGGAGGCTTCAACTGGGGGCTGCACTTCAAGTGGGACCCCGTCCCCCCCTCTGAGCTCAACGGGCCCGAGGGAGCCACCGGACCCATCAGGTAACCAGCTGACCGATCAGGTGACCAGCTGACCGATCAGGTGACCAGCTCATATTGACCCTCTGCAGCTGATGAGTGCCCCCCCTAACCTCCCCCCCCAGGTCTCCCACCATGGCAGGCGGTCTGTTCGCCATCAACAGGAAGTATTTTAACGAGCTCGGCCAATACGATGCTGGCATGGACATCTGGGGCGGGGAGAACCTGGAGATCTCCTTCAGGGTGAGAAAGTTTGTGTTTTACCGACTGTCAGTGAAGGTGTCATTCAGTCTCTAATGCACGCGATGCTGCAGTCGGGACGTGGTTAGCCTAGCTTAGCATAAAGACTGGAAGTAGCTGGAAAGAGCTAGCCTGGCTCCTAAATTCAAACAGAAGCCCCTCTCTCTCTTCCACTGTCTGTCTCTCTCTGCCTGTCTGTCTCTCAGATCTGGATGTGTGGGGGTCAGCTGCTCATCATCCCCTGCTCCAGAGTCGGTCACATCTTCAGGAAGAGGCGTCCCTACGGCTCACCTGGGGGACAGGACACCATGGCCCACAACTCCCTGCGGCTAGCACACGTGTGGATGGACGAGTACAAGGTGCACACACACACACACACACACAGGCAGCTGAAGCGTCCTCTGACCTCACTTCCTGTGTCTCTGTGGTCCAATCAGGAGCAGTATCTGTCCCTGCGTCCGGAGCTACGTGACCGCGGTTACGGCGACATCAGCGAGCGTGTGGCGTTGAGGAAGCGGCTGCAGTGTCAGTCGTTTCGCTGGTACCTGGACACGGTGTACCCCGAGATGCAGACCGTTGCCAACGGCAACAAGCAGCAGCAGCAGCAGCCGTTGTTCATCAACAAGGGCCTGAGACGACCCAAAGTCCTGCAGAGAGGACGGGTACCTGAACACAGCACTCACAGCTTGACCTCTTCACAGTAGTTGAGCTTTTCTTAAACAAACTTGATGTTTTCTGGATTCATGGGTTCATCCTGTGGTTTGTTAAACATCCAGAAACATTGCCGTGTGTCGTAATCTGTCCGGCTTCTTTGAACGGAGCGACTAATCATCGCAGCTCCAGTTCACACAGACCCTGTAACGCCTCACCTGGAGCTGTTCAAAGACCCGCCGGGCTTCAGACCGCTCACTCTGTTCCTGCGTGTCCTCCGTCTTTCAGCTTCGTAACCTAGCAACCGGGCGCTGTCTGGTGGCCCAGGGCCGAGCCAGTCAGAAGGGCGGCGTTGTTGTCCTGCAACCGTGTGACCCCCGAGACCCCGAACAGGTGAGAGACCGCACGGGACGCTCAGAGATGTTTGTGCACGCAGGTAAAAACTACAGGAAGTTTCTCACCTTTAACGTGTGTGTGTGTGTGTGTGTGTGTAGCACTGGGCCTATGATGAGGAGGGTCAGCTGGTCCTGGCAGGTCTGCTGTGTCTCGATGTATCCGAGGTCAGGACCTTTGACCCCCCCAGACTGATGAAGTGTCACGGGTCGGGGGGGTCGCAGCAGTGGAGCCTGGGGGTGAGACACACACACACACACACACACACACACAAACTAAATATGTTACACATTAAAGCAATAAATCCTGCTCTCTGATGGGCTGGCAGGTGGCATGCTAACAACTAGCTAACAACTAGCATTGTAGTACTGTGCTAGCATAACGAGCGTGCTAATAAAGTGTCTTCGCTCTCTCTCTGTCTCTCTCTCTCTGTCTCTCTCTCTGTCTCTCTCTGTCTCTCTCTCTCTCTCTGTCTCTCTCTCTCTCTGTCTCTCTCTCTCTCTCTCCTGTAGAAAGCTAACCGGCTCTACCAGGTCTCGGTGGGTCAGTGTCTCTCTGTCGTCCAGCCAATCGGGCCCAAGGGATACGTCTCCGTGGCGATATGCGACTCCTCGCAGGCACAGCAGTGGCAGCTGGAGGGCTGAGGAGGGCGGCAGACAGGCAGACAGACAGTTCTGTCTTCACTTTGTGTTTTTACTGTTTCTCAGGACGACGTTTATTAACCAGCTGATTTTATGTGAAGGTTTTTAGCCTGAGCTGCTTTTAAAACGTTTCCAGGAAACACATCCTGGAATGTTTTGAACTTTCCAGGATGTTTATTTTAAGGCCAAGATGGACTTCCAAGCCAGACATTGAGAGTCCTGTAATGACCTGGAAAATCCTGGAGTTAAGACTATGAATTGAGTGTTTACTGAAACAGTGAAAGTGAAAACTCATGGGACTCACCTGTTGAAGTGTAACACACCTGTGTGATGATGTCATGACACACAGTCTGTGTCAGATTCAGATTCTAAGAGTTTTAAAAGTTTTAAGGTCCTTAAAAAGGTTCCAAGGACATTGAGGAGTTTTCTGCTGTAAATACTTCCTGTTGAGCAAATGAGCGACTGATTAAACGCTGACCAATACTGATCAATACTGTGTGTGTGTGTGTGTGTGTTAAATGATTTACTAACTTACGACATAATAAAGCTTCTTCAAACCAGTGCTAGTTGTGGTAAACTGTAGTTTTCCTTTAAGGAGTTTAAGGTCTAAATGATAAATGCTCTGCAGGTTTAAACCACAGAAAACCATCAGCACATTCATGTTGGAACGAGCCTCATTATTGGCTAAAAGGACGATTAGGTCACGTGTCTCAACCACCACAAGTGAAACATGGA